>CM039679.1:248728734-248818734 GCA_022537955.1 Schmidtea mediterranea | reverse complement strand
TTTAATCTTGATGGTTCGTTTTATTAAAATAGTTTACTAAATTAAAAATTTTGGTAAAATGTAGTACAAATTACGTCTTTCCGCATATAACATTTCCTGATTAAAAAATTAGGTATTTAATGAGCAATTTCCAATTGTTCTCTTGGCGCGTTCCACAGAAACATGAAGATAGCGCAAAGCCAAAAAACATTTCATAATCAATCTTTGATTTATTCCATATGAAAAATATTATTTATATATCTACACAAGTATAAGTATAAAACGGTGATTCTTTGGTAGCAGCATAAATTAATATATCAGATAAGCGAATAGCAAATAAGCCTTTGCTGCGCAGCAATGGCTTATTTTGCTATTCACTTATATCTATACAAGTATTCACAAATTATATTTATAATGCATTATTGTTTGATTTTATTTTAGACAAAAACTCTAATTCCAATTAATTTTACAAAGAATAATTTAGGGATCTTTTTATTTTCAGAAATTCATTTATATTTTTACTCTCTCTATATTAACTTCACTCTGCATGTTTGAATGTTTGAATGTTTGAATGAGCCACGTAAATCTTGCTACGGTAAATTAACCCACTTTCCATGATCAGATAGAGCTGAAATTTGGGCAGATAGATTCTTTCAAAATTTCAGATCAATCAAATGTACCATAATAAACTTTTTTGAAAAATTTCAATTTGGTCACCTTTTATAAAAAAATATTATTAAAATGTTCCTTTCAAAGTGATTTCTTACATAGGTGATTTTGCGTAATATTAAATATTTCATAGCATTAAACACGCCTATTAAAATTTTAATTTTGAGAGAATGTAAAAGAGTCAGACATAGAAAAAGTTTTAAAAACTATGTTTTTACGGTAAATTTTTTAAAAATTTAAAATCGTTTATAGTAACATGTTTTTTGGCCATCCGTGCAGTATCAATATTCTTCACCAGAAATTTCTAACGATAACCCTTTCACCTCTAATAATGGCAGAATTCCTAGACTCGTGCTGGCTTTGCTAGTGTAGCTTGATTTAAAAATAAATATGAGAATTCAACAAAACTAAGTGAAAAAAATATTATTATTATTATTATTATTATTATTATTATTATTATTATTATTATTATTATTATTATTATTATTACTATTATTATTATTATATTTAAATTATTATTATTAATAAAATTATTATTAATAAAATTATTGTTAATAAAATTATTATTATGATTTTTATTATTATTGGAACTAATTTACTATTGATTTTCCATTAAATTTTAACAATGCAAATTATCGATTATTTCTGCCATAAAATATGCATATATTTACTCTAGTTTTACTTGGAATTTCTACTAGTAGAAAAAAAAATTAAATGAAATATAAATTAAACAATGAATTGTTGGAGAAACAAACATAATTGAGGCAAAATTAATTTAATCATTTTAACAGTTGCTAACAATTAATAAGTAATATTGGATAAGTCAACAAATTATGATTTGAACAAATCCAAAGTAAAAAAATAATAATACAAATTTTACTATCGACATTCTGCTTAGCGTTTAAATTAATTACAATTTTTACAGTTTTCACCGTCTAATTACATTTTGTTTTAATCAATCAATGAAATTTTTGTTTTTAAATTTGCTTTAGTTAGGAATTTCGTTTACACCGATTATCGTCACTATGTTATGATACTTAATAATTTATTATTATTATTATTATTATTATTATTATTATTATTATTAATATTATTAATATTATTATTATTATTATTATTATTATTATTATTATTATTATTATTATTATTATTATTATTATTATTATTATTATTATTATTATTATTATTATTATTATTATTATTATTATTAATAAATAATTAAATAAATTTGGCAGCGATTTAATTAAAAGATAACGCCAATAAAAAACTTTTTGTACGATATATTTCGATAGCATAACTATCATCTTCAGATACTCAAAACCAACTAAAAATATTATGAATTAACATTTAATTTAAACAAATTTTAAATTACATTATTTTTTAAAAGTTATAATATAAATAAAAATTATAATATTATAGAAATAAAATTTTAAATTAATTAAAAGTTATTTGAATATATTTTATAAATATTTATTTATTACAAAATTAAATTAATAAAAAATAATTTGTTTAAATTAAATGTTAATTCATAATATTTTTAGTTGGTTTTGAGTACCTGAAGATAATAGTTATGCTATCGAAATATATCGTACGAAAAGTTTTTTATTGGCGTTATCTTTTAATTATTATTATTATACTTTTATTATTTTATTATTTTTTATTATTATATTTTATAAGTTATTTTAAAGTAAATACTTGTAATTATGTTATATCTGTTATCTTTAAAAATTAAAAAAATTAAAATTATTTATAAAAAAGTAATTCAAAGAAATAGGAAAGAGTTCGCCTTAATTATTATAAATAGAAAGTTTTGATATATTTTTCCGATTAAATTTTTCTATTTATTTTTTTCTTGTGAAATATAATTATTTACCAAAATAAAAATATATTGAAAAATGAATTAAAAAATTAAATTTTAATATTTCAAATTTAAATATTTCACCTTATTATTGCATTTATGTTTTTAAAACCATTATAAATTAAATATTTCGACATCTGTAAAATATATACTAAACTTTTTTTAACCATTAGGGGTTTCATTTACTTTTTTCGGGCTCGAAAGCTTCATTCAAAAGATCTAATAAATATATGAGAAGAAATGGGCATTTTCAGGAAGTATTTCCATTAACTAAATTTACCCATTCATGTGTCATAGGATTCAGTGAAAATACTATAAAAAATTATTGGTGACAGTATACATCTCTAGTCACCTATTAAGAAACTTTACTAAGCTTTTATCTACTTCAGTTCTTCTACTCATTTGTATATAAAAACTAAACATTTCAATCACTTCATTCCTTTAAGTTTCTAGAAATAAATATAAATATGACAAGAGCACAGAAAAATAAACTACTCAACCCAAAACCACTACTATTTCGGTAAAAGGAATTCTGACATATTTCATTTCAACCGGTTAATATCAATGAAAATTTTTCATTTCTTTTGGCAGGAAAATCTTTCAGAAAAACTCATATCAATCAGAGCGCTTTCTAATTAATCGCTCTATAATGGGGGAAAAATTACAGTCCCAAAATCCATTGTTCACTGTGACGGCTGACGAGGATAAATTTCCCTTACTAGCAACCGAGGATTTTCTTTCATAATCTCTCACAGTGCAACACAGAAATCTAATTTCTAAACGCGGGGCGGAACTTCTATATAATTAACTTGGAATTTCGGTCAAGAATTAATTATATATTTTTGTAGACTTATTGTTTAGGAATTCATTTTTATTATAAACAGTGCCAAAATAAGGCCCGATCATGAGACCTGAGCTCCCTTAATAAGCCACTAAAATATTGTCAATGAACTAAAAATAAATGTATAAATAATTATTTTTCTTCATAAAATATTATTTATAAATAATTGATTAAATATGTTAATTTAAGTCACTATCGAATAAAACGAATTTTTAAAATATTTTATTTATAAAATTGAAATACAGACATAGCGCAACCATTTTAAGCGCTGTTTCGTTATAGAGCTCTTTTGATTTTATGAAAAAAATTTATTTTAACTTTAAAATATTTTGTTTAGTTTCATATGAAAATTGTTATTATGTATTTAAAAAAGCAAAAAGAAAACAAATTGCTTCATATAGCAACAGAATTTATTAAAGTTGTATCGTACAAATAAAAACAATTTAACAGAAGCTTATGTGAGCAACTCATTCACTAGTAGTCAACGTGTTAAAACTAAATTTATAATTAGGGGAATCCCTTTTTTTTGAAAAAAAAAAATAATTATAATGAACACTTTATCACCCTACATGGAAATTTTAAAATAGACACATTTTTAAAAAAATTAGTTTAATATGAATTTACGACTTTATTTTGTGCTGTATTAATATATATTTTTTTGTTTTTATTGATATTGTTTTGTTATTTTGAATTGTAATTTATTTTCTAGTTTTTAAAAGATGTATAAATGAAATAAAAATTTTATTTCAAAATAAAAATATACACCATCTTTCTATTTTTGACTTCAAAGTACCAAAAGAAATTAGTATTTTTTAGTGTAAATTGCACCTCTTTTAAAGATGCTTTTGTAAACGCTTAATTTTCAGGAACACAATCTGAGAACTAAACTAGGTGTGTCTGTAATTTATGGAAAAGGTTACTGTCACAATTTCAATTTCACTAAATACAATAATAAACTACAAGTTAACCACGATTTAATATGGAGAATTGTGACATTATTAGAAATTTAAACCGACTACGGATAGTAATACTTGGTGAACTTGGATAAATTATGAGTCATTCGATAGAAATAAACCGATTGCAGGATGAGATTGAAATAAAAATTTCATGTTGAAAATTAAAAGTAAATATTTAGGTCGAATTTAAATTTAATGTACTTCGATGAGTGTGAATGTACAGATCTTGTAAATTTTATGTTATATGTCTGAAAAGACAATCAGTAAGTTACTGAAGACTAACCCTTTGCAGTATATGGAAATTTTGAATAACCCTTATAAACTGGGATAAACTGATTGTCAATGAGAATAAATTACGAATATAAAATTTCAATTGTGACAACTCTATTTTTCTGCTACAATTTTCACAATCTCACGGACTGTGAAATTTTTGCAGTAAAACAGCACATTTTTGCTAAAATTAAAATAAAATAGTAAAAACTCAACCAACAAAAGTGAGCCAGATAATGTTTATTAAAATCTCCATGTAAAATTAATAGAAAAATAAAAACAATAAACATGTCATTAATGCCAAAAAGTAAGTAATTATCATGTGAATTCAACAGTCTGTACATTGACTGGCTTCGTTTTATTTTAGTTACAAATTTTTAATTCAGTAAAATTTTTAGAAATGTTTTTTTAATTTGAAATGATAAAATATTTATAAAAATTATTTTACTTTAAAAATTTTGGAATTGAGTGTTTACATTTCATTTCATTTACTGTAAAATGTTTTAATTGTTTGTTAGAAAATACAATTTTAACACAAAATTCCCCGAATGCCTGTCATTGAGTTTTTATCATTGGCAAGCAAACAAATTGATTTTTAACATAAAATCATTTATTTTTTGTTCACTTTTGATCTGTTTTATCCTTTGAATTTTATTTATTTTCATTTAAATTTTACTATATTATTTTCATTTTCCTATTTAACATAAATATTGCGTAATTTATTTTTTTTTCAAAATATTTTTCCTAACATTTAAAAACGGAATTGTAGAAAATTTATTTTTAAAAAAATCATTTATTCTAACGTGAAAACAAATTAAAATTGAAATTCGTTATTGAATTTTATTGATTATTTTTATTTTTGATATTTATTTTTAATTAGTTGATCTAGAAATACATTTTATATTTTAGTCAGTTGTAATATTCATTGCTTGATATTTTGGGATTCCACCCTCCTGACCTTCATCTTTTCGCATCGCCACGCGCTTATACGTGGCCATGATTTTTATTTAATGATTTATTTTTATTTTATTACTTATCATTTAGTGTTATTTCTATGTATATGAAGCCTTCACACTCAGCTCAACAATCGGTTAATGTTAGACTTAAAAAGTTTATGTGAAAAAAAACTTTAAAGTGTGGCTATGCTTTTATATGACCAGAGTGTTCTACCTATACAAAAAGTGATGTATTGTAAAATTTGAGGATATGGGCTAAGAATTATGAGGTACCTTAAAAATGTTTTCCGAATATTTTTATAAAACATATATTAATTTAAACAAAATTTTACACATTTGTATGATAGACAAAAATCATGTTTATTTAGAAAAATTGAATTTTTTATTTTCCCATTAAAATTTCAATATGCGTGCTCAATGCTATGAAATATATAATATTACACAAAATCACCTTTTTAAGAAATTGCTTTGAAAGGAATATTTTAGTAATATATTTTTAATAAAAGGTGACCAAATTGAAATTTTTCAAAAAAGTTAATTATAGTAAGTTCGATCGATTTGAAATTTTGAAAGAATGCACTGTTTTCGACGACGAAACTATCTGCCAAATTCCAGCTCGATTTGATCACGGGAAGTGGGTTTAATTTACCGTTGCAAGATTTACGTAGCTTATTCAAACTTTCAAACAAATTGAAGTTAATATAGAGAGAGTAAAAATGATGTGAATTTTATTACTAAATGATCTATACACTTTTTCTCTAGTTAGTTTTTTCCAGTTCCAATCTTCGGACTTCTATGAGACAACTTGGTCTAATACTTACTTATATTGCCACAACAACTATTATCTCTAAAATTTTGTATTTATTACATTTGTTGGGGTTGTTATAAAATCAAGGAAATAAAATGAGTGAACAAAAAATATCATAAACAATTAAACTATAAAAATTAATTAAAACATTTATAAAATTTGAAAAACAATATTGATCGGGGTATGGTTGAAAGCCAAATCAAAAGAAAAATTCAAATATAATAATAAAAATTTAGTGAGGAGCCTTCAGGGAAAGTAATAAGCTAAAAGTAAACTAATTAAAAATAATTAATCCCTAATGGAAAACCCAAGACATGTAAAGACCCGAAATGTATAGAGAGCCCGGGAGTAAATAAAATAATTTAAATGATCGAGGAAAATTACCACAACAGCCGACCGAGCAAAGCGGATGTTTGAAAACAATTAACCAGACAATAACTTCAATTTCAGGAAAGATTTTGGAACAACAATTAAAATGTTTTCAAAGAAACTCTAAAAAGAGAGTGTGAAATGAGATGAATTACCTGGGTGCACCAAGACAATCCTATCCATAGAGATCAACTGAGAAAGCAAGTGTCAATTTTAACTTTTAAAAGGAAGTTAAACCCATTAAACTGTCGTACCAGAAAGGTGATTATCCCTTGGGTTACCTACCTTAAGATAAGAAACAAATTGTAAACGAAAGAAAAGTGCAAATTGGTAAAAAACTGTAATTGTGATAAATTGTGAATAAAGTCAGTCTGTGTTGGGTTTGTTTATTTATTTTGAAAAGAGCTCGAGGAGTCAGACATTTAACCGGGTTGAAAACAATAACCTAATGCATTCATAAATGTCACCTCAATTCCACTGGTCCTTTCGTCGTTAAAGAAGTTGTTTTTTTGGTATTTTCTAAAAATATATTCATTTTCCCACTGTCTAAAGTCACTTCAAATTTCCAGACTGATCATGATTCTTAACAAGTCAGTTTACAGAAACGGTGTAAGCTTCCTTATGATCGTGACAAGAAAACATAGAAGAGACCCGTTCCACACTGTTAATAAATCATGCAGGGGGCTACGCTATTCTAGTAGTATAGACGAAAATTGAAATTTATTCTTAATAAAATTGGTTAGTCGGTCAATGGCTTATAGAAGTGGTTGACCAGAATTTTAGTAACATGCATGGTCGAATATGGACTGAGATATTTTTAATAAACATTTAAAATGAAATATTTAAGTAACTTTTAATTATTGTAGTTTTTTAAATATTTAATAATATTAGAAGTCGTTTATTAAATTAAAATCTTTGTTTACTTTCATTATGACAAAGTGTCAAAAATAGATTTTTGTTTAGTAGAAAATTATATTTTGATCTTTTGTAAAAATCAAATTTTAATTCTCATGAAAGTTTACACTTATCGAGAATTAACAGTATTAATAAATAAAATTTGTATTTATTTGTTTTGCTATTCGTGGAAAATTAATTGAAAATTAATAAAATTGTGATATATTTATAAATTTCAACATTTAAAGTAATTCATTGTGCTGCCAAATTTTTAAATACTCAAGTTAAAAATTAAATTTAATCAACTAATTTTTTATTTTGTTTAAATTTTTGTAAATCTACTGATAGTATCAATTATTATGTTAACAATTATTAAATGATTGCACTTTTAATATGTTATTATAAAACTAAATATGATTAAAATTTGACATTTTAAATTTATAATTAAAATTTTCTTAATATGCCCCGAGT
Source organism: Schmidtea mediterranea (assembly GCA_022537955.1). Taxonomy (NCBI): domain Eukaryota; kingdom Metazoa; phylum Platyhelminthes; order Tricladida; family Dugesiidae; genus Schmidtea; species Schmidtea mediterranea. Next base: position 248,810,663 of record CM039679.1, on the reverse strand, counting down.
TTATTAAGAGCTAGACTACTTTGATAGTTTCACCAAAACATTTTTTATTAAAATAATGATAATGATAATAATAATAATAATTATTATTATTATATTATTATAATAATTATAATAATAATAAATATAATGATAATGATGATGATAATAATAATAATAATAATAATAATAATAATAATAATAATAATAATAAATATAATAATTATAATGATAATAATAATAATAATTATTATTATTATAAATGAATTAAATCCCTGGATATTTATCAATGTGCTTTTGACAGAATTCTCACGATAAAAATGACAGGCAATAAATCTTTACTGAATCACTTTTATTTTTAACTTAAAATATCATTTATAAATTATTTTTTAAAATCCATTAAATTTAAACTTTATTCAACAAATTTTAAAAAAATTTAAATTTTAAATTAATCAATTTTTTGTTATTTAAAGAAAAATCCATCAATTGAAAAATGTGGCTTTTTTAAAAATCGAATTTGAATCGATACGAAATTTAAATTTTCCAATATCATTATTTTTACCCAATAAAATCGCTATAAAAAATTGAATTTCATTTATTATGTAAAAGTAAAAATCGATTAAAACATAAAAGAAATAAAATGAAAAAAATATATAATAATAATCTACTTGTTCATTGCTCAGCGCCGTCATTGTGTCGAAAAATTCCTTGTTAGAAAATCGGTTAGAAGAAAAAAATTAAACTGCAATAATAATGAAACAGAAAAAAATTTGGTTAAAATAAATTTCTGAATACACACAAAAGTAGAGAGTGGAAAATTTCTGTTTTGAAAAATTTTTGTCACGTCTGGATTTTTTAGTGTGGAAATGATTATATTTTAAATTGTCAAGATTTGATTGGACGGGAAAATTAATCAATAGAATTCGGCTGTTGATTTTAGTAACAGTGCTGATCCGATGTCACATGGTGTGAGTTTGACCTCGATTTCGCTTGTGTTGGATTTGAGGCAGAGTTGACTTGTTGATTTAGTTGACAATTTTTATATTTTTATTTTTTTTTAATTGTAAAATAATTTTTCTTTTGATTTATATTTTAATATCAATTATGGTATATGTCAATAAAAATAAAATTAAAAATTTATAGATAATTTTAAAAATAATTTTAATTTTGTAATTTAATTTATTTTAATTAAAGTACAAATTTTTAAAAATGCTTTGCATTGAAACTTATATAAATGATTTATACGGATGATCATTTGATATGCTTTTTGTAAAAAGTAATTAATTATTAGATCAAAAATTTTTTTAAATATAACAACTTTTATTATGAGTTACATTTGAATACAGGAACTTTTTATATCGTCTTAAGCCACAGGCACTATCGCATTTGTAGGTCACCTGCACCAACTGTGCCATTGTGCATTAAAACAAAGCACACGTTCATGTAATCGTACTATTTCTTGACGCTATTTTTAATTATGGTTCATGAACACGCTTAATTTGGATTTTAAATCTCAATCCATATGTTGTGTTGTAATGTTGAAAATCTTAATGAAGTGCTCAATCCTGATGAACAGAAAATTTAGAAGTTTGTCGTGTTTGTGTGCGCGATGATTTTTTTTGTATTATTGTATGAAAATTGATTGGATTTCGAGTTTGATTGTTGAATTTGAGAATTTTTTATTGATCATGTTTCATGTAAGATTCGGATTTATGGGATTTTGTTTAAAAAAATTTTAATTTATCAGGTAATGTTTATATATATATATATATATGTGTGTGTGTACTCATTGTTCTACTTTATAAAGGTTGGAGTTTGGTATTTAGTATTTAATAATGAGGTAAGTATATATGATTTACGAGAATAATAATAATAATAATGCCGAGTGTAACTAGTTGTATACTTTAACTAGTAATTCTATACATTGACTCAAACTTATGCTTTAACTGTAACTTTTTTGAACAATGTTTTATTTTTCTAATTCACCTTAATAATTGAATTTTTCCATGTGTAGAGCTTTTATTATAGAGCGAGCGCATTAGAATTTCATATGAGTCTTGTTGTTTTTATTGTCTTACTTCATTTTCCACTTTCTCATATAGTGTACTTTTTCTATATATCTTAATGATAAAAAGAAGATAACTCACGTAGGTAGTAGTGATTACATTGTTTCAATTGGGTTTGGCACATTTTTGAAGAAATGAAATGACTCAAGTTGGTTATAAAGTGTTCAGACTAAACAAGTATATTAGAAGAATCTTATAAATGATGAAAAAAAATTAGAGAAATATGCTGAATCATTAAAGGTATCCATTCAAAGATATCTAATTTGAAGCTCAAAAAATATTCTAGTCGGAAACCTTACTCAATCTTCTAGGTCAACCGCTTTCTTTTGTCGATAACTTAATTAATCATAAAAAAATTATGTTGTTGTCAAACGGAACGCTGGACTAGTAGTTTATTATGATAAGTACTAACAGAACTTCCTATTCTTCGTCTCATTCGTCAACATAGTGACACACTAAAATCATTTCCTCTTATTTAATCAAAAATAATTATTAAAAACATAGAATAAAAAAATATTATATGTGGACCATATGTGGACCTTTCAATGAACCTCCAATCAAAATACTGTTTAATCCACGATTCTAATTCCTTAAAATAAATTCTTGGAACCGCGCGCCATTTTAGGATGAATATAATTAATCATTATTGTTTAGCAAAGAGCGTTTACTAGCAAGATGTAAATGTTTAAATAATGAGATGTCCATTAACCACCCCCTACAATCTATTAACATTTTATAGGACTGGCTTGCATGTTTAAAATAGATAATATAAAGATTAAAATAATACTATATAGCATATGGAGGAATTTTGAATGTCTTTAACGATCGAGGTAGCATGTTATCAACTTTCACAAACAGGTTGAAGAAAGATGATCGAAATCTGTGCAAGTTGATTTTGAATTGATCTGGTGGAATGAATCTATCAGCGGTTATCTCAAAATAAGAGGTTCTAATTGGTTAGCAACAATTTTTATCATGGCATTTCACAATTTTTAAAAAGTATTAACTTGTTCTTAAATGATTTTGGACCAATCTTGATCATTAGTTAGCAAATTTTCTGCCTCGAGCGCAGACACTTCTTCAATTGTTGGTCGGCCAGCTTTCTTTTGGATCTTCAATTTACTGTATATCAGGATTCTCTGCAAAATTTGAGATAAAGTTTCTTTCCATTTTTTCTAAATACCTGCTTTTCTTGGTCATATTTCTTCTTTTCAAGTTTTTGCCATCTCTTCAACCTTTAATATCTTTTCTTTAAGCTTCGTTTTCTGGTCTAAACTTAAAACATCACTACCCTATTGCATATATACAAGCCAATCAAGTCTCTCTTGATGATGTTTATCTGACCCTGCAACTGACCCTGTGTATTGTTTTGTACGTGACAGCTTTTGCTTCATATTACATATTACAATATATTACAATTTACCTGGTAGATAAACGAATTTCAGCATAAATTTGATCATTAATAATATTTACTTAGTTACCTACGCTACGACCCTCAGCCAAATACCCCCATTTAGAAATCATGATCTAGCGTGTTTCTAGGATAACTGTAAATAATATATATGCTAAATTATATAATATGTATGTATTTGTGTATGTTGAATTTGTATAACTGATGATTATGTAATGTATATCTGAATGTCAAAGGTGTGATTTATGTGATTTATGTATGCATGTGTGTATCTAGCTCAAGATGCTTACAATAAATAATTTCCTCCTGGAAGTTACTCAATTGTTTTATATAATAAATGTTATGTCTCCAAAGTCTTCTAACATCGCGACCACGCCAGGACTCATTACAAATAACCAATTGAATGCGTTTATTCCAACACCGAAAATATTTACCGTTGGAGGCAATCTGGAAATTTTCTTAGAAGAAATTAGAAGATTTTATGATATAAATCAAAACCCAACCCAATTGCAAAAACGTTCATAAGAGCATATATGTCAATCGAAGCGGCTAAATTCCAATTTTTAATTTTGCCATAAACTCTCAATAACTTTAATATTCTACTAACAATTAGAAAATAAATTGACTTCAAATTTTTAAATTTAAAAATAAATTATGAATTTTTAAAAGTCATTTCTGATACTTCTCTACTTCACACAAACTAAACAATTGAAATATGTAAGCCTAGTCTTTAAATTCGGTTAACTTGTAGAGATTATATCTATTGCCTATCACAAAAGAATAATTGCGATAAGAATAAAAAATTCTCCTCTCTTCAATATCGTTCAATATTCAAGATCTCAAGGAAATCCCATTATTTAATTTAAGAAATTAACACCGTCATATCAAAATATTGTTCACAAAATGTTTAATAAAATAAGAAATTTTAGATTAATTGAAGATATTTTCTATTTTAATAAATAAATGTATAAATTCAAAATTTTTTTAAAAATTCATTTTAAAAAATCATGATAAATTAAAACAATTTATTTTTAATTTAATTTTCAATAACAAAAAATCTTCTTTTATTTAGTTAAATTGTATTTAATTTTAAATGAATTTGTTTCAATACTCAAAAACAAAATATAAAAATTAGTGAAAAAAAGACTATTACTAAAGGGACGTTCATAAACAAGAAATATTCCTTCAAAACGTATTTTAATATTTCTAGGGTTCGATTTAATGTCCTCGCAGCTTCTATTAAATATTCCTTGCTGTAAAATTATTATGATTGTTAAAATGTTAAAAAATTATAAATTTTATTTTATTATTTATTTTAAATTTAAAAGTAATTAAATATTGTATATTTTTTCCTAGTAGGGACTTGCGAGAAATCTGACATTTTCTACAGTAAAGTGAATGTTTTAGTATTTTTAATCTACTAGAATTACTTTGAAATTAAAGTGTTTATTGTTCATTTTATATTATTAATTTTTAATTTAAGTTTTTTCTATTCATTCTTTTTGTTAAGTTTATCTTTTATTATTTAGTTTTAAAAATGAATAAACGAGTTTTAATAAAAATCTCCATTAAATATTTAAAATTAAATTTTATTTATTAATTCAAATATGGAATTACCATAATCAAAATAAAAAAAAACACTACGTTAAGAATCCTTTAAATTTTTATTTATTTAACTTCTAAAATGAAAATATTATTTTTTAAAATGAATTGAATTATTTTAAAATAGAAATTTCATTATTTTAGAAAAATATTTAAAAGAATTTAAACCAATAGATATCCGAGATATCAATTATTACAAATATATATAGACAATGAGTGTAATCTGATAATAATTTCGATATTTTAATAATGAGTGAACGAGATGAATTTTGCAACATTTGCATAGATGACAATGAACAGAATGAATATGTCATTGTCAGCCCGTGTCAACACAAATTTTGTTTGCCATGTATAAAATTGTGGATAATTGAAAATCCAAGTTGCCCTCTTGATCGTTGTGACATCGCTCACATAACAATATATAATAATGAAGACAACCCTAGCAAAAAAATATTTGTATCAGACATTCTTTTAGAAAACTTGATTAAAAGTAAATTGGAATTACTAAAGATGAATCTTCCAAAAATGATTGATTTATTAAAAAGTTTTGAAATTTATTTTGAAAACTTTATTTCAATTATTAGCTCTTTGAATGCCTACGGAGCCAAATTTATGAATTCCACTTTCCATTTCTCTGACGTGTCCAAAGATTTGTTTGAAAGCCTTTTAAAAACCTACGAAACTATCACAGAAAAATTCCAATACAATTCAGTCGACATTGATAAAAACATTGTCGACCAATTTGATATCTTTTATGATCGTTCAGAAGTTTTAGACACAAAATATAAGATGCATTTATCAGGTAATAAAGACTTTGAAGAACATATAAAGGTGATGAAAGACTTTATTACTTGTTATGATTGTTTTAAGAAATTGAGCGATAACTTTAGCAGTTATCCTGACTATTTCAAAGCAGCAAGCCAACGATTTAAAAATCTTTCTTTTAATATATTCGAGCACAAAGTTTACCTGAAAAATACATACGATGAAATAAACAATATAACTAAAACATTTCCATTTATTAAATTGAAAATTCAAACAATAAAATCGCTGATACTTAAAATATCGCATAGCGAACATCATTTAGATGTAGCCGAAATACTCATCATTGCACCCAATGAGTGCTTTATTTGTGAGAATGTTATCCAATCAGAAATGAGCAAAATTGTATGTAATGATTGCGTGACAAAACACTGTTTAATGAAGTATTCGATGATTTCTAAAGATTTTTCAATGGAGACAATTGGTGAACGGATTTCAGAATCAATTAGAATTCAGATTATCGATTTAATGACAATGATGCTTGAATCGATTTGTAATAGTTTAAATTTAGTGAAAGGTAATGTTCATGTTTTGTTTAAAACTTTCCAAGACCGATTTTCAAAATCTTCCTTCGTAGCATTCGATTCCCATGCAAGACGTCTTTTTGATCAATGTGAAATGTTTACGGATAACATTAATTTCATTATCAACTTGATGGATGAAAATGACATTCATATGAGCAAGAATTCAGTAACTGAGCTTCACGGCTATATATCTTTAACTGAAGGACTCAATGACCGCTGTTTTGATATAATGGATTTCATATTAAACTACTTGTCTAGAATAGAAACTCAAGCAACATCTTCAGCATTTGATTCTGCAGCACGTCATGCACATTACGAACAGATACAAACTTACAATCACACCTTAGTTCCTACTTTAAATTTGACTTTAAAATATATTAAAAGTCATGGACCTGAATTTCATGAAAGTTCTTTATTACAGAATGTGATGGATTTAACAAAAAACTCTTTCATTTGAAATATATTTGAATATTTTCATTTTATGTATTATTTATTCTTTCATGGTCAGCTAAAATAAATATATTTTTTATAATGTAATATATTGTATTTCATTTTAAACAAGGGCGTACGCAGGAGGGATTACAGTATAAATCTTTACATCAAAATTTCTAAAGGAACTAAAATTAAAAACTAGTTTACACAGGGGCGTTCCTGGGGTATCTGCCGCCTTTCCCCCAAAGTTGTTAAAAATTTACAAATAAAAAAAATAAAGTAAATTTAAGTCAAAAAAATTGTACTAATATACACAGTTTATTTAATAGAATATAATGTTACAATTTATTTGTAATGTAATAAAGAAATAAATACAAAATTCATACATACAGACAAAGATACTAACATATCTACTATTTCTACTAATAAGTTATACAGTAAAGTTTGCTTTTCTAGCCTTTTTGATGCAAATGTCTTAACAATGTTAGACACATCTATATTTTCTGACAGCTCTTTTTCAATACTAATAATGCATAAGTCTGAAAGCCTTTCTCGCCCCATTGTGGATCGTAGAAAACTTTTTATTATTTTAAGTTTGAAAAAGCTTCTTTCCCCACTAGCTACTGTGACAGGTAATGTTAAGAAAATTCGTATAGAAATTACTAAATTTGGAAACAGATAGGTGAGATTATTTGTGAATAGGTAGTTAATAACATTCAATGTGTTCATTTCAGAGGAAATATAGGGTGCAACATTGCCAATTTCAAAATATAAATCTTGAGCTAAAATATCTTTTTGATTTTTACATGGATCAGATAAACTTTTCTCTAGAGCTTTACATTTTGCAAATCTAATTGATTTATCCATTTGAAGGAAATTATATAGGTTGTTAAGAAAATTAAACAATGTATCATGCTGCTTCATTTGTTTAAACCTTTCTTCTAATTTTGATAATGAGGTGTCCAATATTACAAAGTAAAAATTAATTTTGAATTGGTCAGCCGGGTTTTTAGGTGCCTCGTCTTCACACTCATAATCAAATAAGCGTTTTTTTTGTTCGGGGTCTCACAATATTTATCGGAGGAAACAAGGGTCACAGTCGATATCTTCGGCAATTTTTTTGGCCTCTTCTAAAATAACATTAAAACCTTCATTTGATGTAATATTAGATAAATAAGTTTTCGCCTGCTCCAAGATATTAGGTAGTGTAGAATCTGACTCCTGTATCCCTTTACTCGCAATATTAATTTTTGTAAACACATTATTCCATAGAACAAATAAATTTAAACTACTTGATTTTAAAGAGTAATGATTTTGCCATATTTCTGGTTTCAGGGTCTCTGCTATTATCAGAATAAAGTGCAAATAAAGTGTCATATATTTTTGCCAAATTGTATCTAAGAACTTTCAAAGCATCTATTCTACTTTCCCATCTAGTACTAGAAAGAGGTTTAATGATAAAGTTGGGATTTCATCTTTTAAAACTTGCCAACGTTTAGTCGATGCAGAAAGTAAAACGTAAAGTTCCTGCACGATAGCAAAGAAATTTGTAATTTCTAAAGACGCTAGCGTCATTAATAAACTAAATTTAAGTTATGCGCCGCACAAGGCAAGTAAAAAGTTCTAGGGTTTAATTCAAGAGTTTTTTTTTGTAAACCATTATTGCGACCCTTCATATTCGCACCATTATCGTAACCCTGCCTCGTTAAATCCCTAAAGAAATGTTGTGAGTCTCCAAAAAATCCAAAAAAACATTGTTCAAGCCTTGTTCTGTCAAATTTGATATTGAAATGAATCCCAAAAAATGCTCCCTAATTTCTATTTACTTTGATTTATTATTTAATAAAACAAACCTTACTACAACAGTAAGTTGGTCTTTATGACTTACATCAGGAATCGAATCTAAAATAATAGAAAAATATTTACTAGCTTTTAGCATAGATATAATTTCATGTCTTATTTTCTCTCCCAAAAGGGAAATTAGTTCGTTTTGAATATGAACTTCTAAATAATGAGGCATATTTGATGGAGTCCTTTTAATCCTGGTAATATGATCGGATATCGTATCATTAAAATTTGCAATTGTTTCAATTAATTTTAAAAAGTTTCCATTTTGTTGCTCATATATCTTGTTATTTTCTCCCCTAAAACTCAAATTTTGACTGGCTAAAAATTTAACTATGTAAATTATAATTTTTAAAACAGATCCCCATCTATCTATTTCTATGTTTATTAATTTCTTATTTAGTTAATCAATTGTCGTTTTAGAAGAAATTAATTGTTTTGTATCAATCCAAGATTTTGTATTACAAATGTGACCCTTTGATTTTTCATGTCGCTCTATAACCTGGCTTAAATGTCTCCAATCATCATAACCTTCAACTAAACCACTAGAAAAGTTTTAAATATTTTGCAAGAAAAACAAAATACACTGTCTTTTGATTTAGAATACATCAGCCAAACTCTTGGAATTATTTCACCATTACACAGTTTTTTTTATAATAAATAGACGAGAAACCTCTATTGTATTTATTTAAAGGAAACGTTATATCAGCTTCTGTCAGTTGGGTAGGCCCCAAGTCTATCAGAGTTAATTTAATTTTATCCAATAAAACACTAGGCCAATAGTTAGGATCCTAATGAACATAAAGATTTTCTTTTTCAAAACTTACTCCTTCAGGAATTTGTTTTTTTAATAAAACACCTGATTCCATTGAAGTTTTGGTATTTGACAAGTCCTTCTTTTTTCACCGCTAATGACCACGCTGAATTCGGTCTCCGTCACATTTACATCTCGAGCTTGGGAACTTGATGGTGCCTCCTGTGATGTTGTTGAGATAAAAAACGTTTCTAGTGAACCACTAGCCTTTTTAACTAATTCTACCTTTTCACGCTTTCTTTTTCTGTACTGTACGCCAGAAAGCTTCTTTCGATTATCAGACATCTACCAAAAATAATTACAATTTATTATTCATCAAAAACATTTTGTTTTTAAAGATTTAAAGAAGCATAAATTAATTAAGCTTTGTTTTTTGAAAAATACTAACTTTTGAAAGGAAACTTTACAAAATTTTTTATTTTGTCTAAAACTTTCAACATTTTTAATCAAAACAAAAAATATTAAGATTATGCTAATCTTAAAATAAACTATATTTTACTTATAAATAAAATCAAATTAATGTATGTATGTACTCACCTTTAATTTATACCTTCTTTTTACCCACTATATCAAACAAAAAACTTTTTAAAATATTGAGATTTACATGATTACACATATAAAATTAAAATAAAATAAATTGTTTCGGTGCGTGCATTTCTATGCTTTGACCACAGACCAGTATTTTCTTGTAAAATCCTCCTCGCGACCGACGTGAAAAATAGCTTAAGACGAGTTAAAACAAGAAACTGTTATATTTGACACTGGTTGTGTCACTATTTGTTGTGCTATACAGCATCATTAATTACTCTCTTGCTGAAATTCAAGAATTTATAGATAGCAAAGCATCAAGCAAAGTTTTCACAGATCTGCTAATCGCTAAAAAGAAATTGAATAAGTTACGTTTTAAAAATGCTGAGGAAATTGGACGCTCATCAAGTGCCTGTGAGCTCGAAATTCCGAGAAAAACTGCAAAGCAAACACAACGGTCAAATATACAAACCAACGTCCAGAAGAGTATTACAGGATATCACTTTTTCTACAGTTTCTCGATTTCTTCACATCTCAAATTAAAGATTTTTTTGGGAAGATTGATTTTTAAATGATATTTTGTCATAATTTGGTTTCTTTGATAGCCGTTAGAATTTATGTATAGAAATTGTAATATCCAGTTTTTATTAAGCCTATTGGCGCTTGCAAAATTTTTTTTATCGTTTCAAATTAAAAATAAAAAACATTATGATTTTCAAAAGTCACAAAATATTATAAAAAACAATAACTTACTATTTACGCCGTCAATTTGGAGCGCCATAATTATTGTAAAGTATAAGATTAAACCTGTTGCTGTTAGTTATATTGCTTTTGATGTTACCTTCAGTGAAATTTCATTTTATTAAAAGCTCTCTGTAACACAATGAGTAAAAAAACAATAAAATACTGGAAAAGTTCTGGAATTTAAGGGGTTTTTATAAATTATCTGTAATTTCGAGTACTTTGTACTGGAATACTATAAATTTTTTCACATCACTTTTCCAGTACTTTTGCCAAAGTATAATTATTATTATTATTAATATTTTTTAAATTCAGAAATCCTCCGGATATTGACAACACGATACGTTTAAAAATTCCAGAGAAATTGAACATTCCGAATTTGTTATTAAAAAGAAAAACAGAAAAATAGAAAAAGAAAAGCTGAAAATTATAAAAATGATTTAATTTGATTAAATAGAGACGATTTGGAATTATTAATTTTGGTGTAATTATTTAAATAGGGTTTTACTATATTATTCTTACTAAATAATAAATAAGAAAGTTAAGCCATATAAAGGAATTTTATTAAATTACAAATAAATAAAAAGGGGATGAACTTGCTAATAATCCGATGGAGAAAAACCACAAATAAACGGATAAAATTTGCATACAGAAAATTAGCTGAAGGAAAATCTAAAATGAAAATCAATAGAATTAGGGGTAGAACATAAAATAAATATCTCACCACGAGTTTGCATGCGGAATTGTGAAATTCAGTTTTAAAAATAGAACGAAATTTCTTGTTTTAATTCATAATTTTGAATGTTTTATTTTTTGGGTTTTAAAAGGGTAAGGTTATGAATTTCATATTTTTGATGAATGTTTTGATGACTTGACAAAGACTTTATACATATGTTACTACACTGAAACTTCCACAAAATTAATAAAATAAACGTTGACCCACTGAAATATATACTAAGTTCAAAGTTTATTATATCTTCATTTTATGTATCATTATATTTTTATAATAATGTATATGTTTGAGTAGGCTCAATGAAATTCAACATTATAATGTTCGAAAACCAATTATCGACCTGATTTAAAACACATACGTAAAATTCTAGTGCAACAAATCAAAATAAAACTTTGGATGTGGAGATGTTCCGACGAGACGTGACCTACCACTACCAGGCTCTGAATCAAATCCAGCGAGCCGAATCAATGATCCAAAGATGCCACCGGATGGAAGAAACATGGATGCGGCCTGAACAAGCAAAGAAGTTGATCCAGAATAATGATTTATTTAGAGCGCAGTACGTCGAGATGGTATCCGAAAAGGATCAATTAAAGAAAGAGAATCACCTACTAAAATTAAAGGAAACAATCCGAAACGAAATCGGGCACCACTCAAGTACAACTATAAGCATTGATCCAAATTTCACCTGGTCTGTACCAAGCTCCAGCCCAACCAATCTACCCAGCAGTACCGATCCAATACCTAATCCGAAAACAATAAGCCTCGTCCCAGCAAAGCCTTTTCACTCTCTGGTATATCTCAAAATGGTATAAATTTGAATGAAAAACTTCGATATGCCAGGCTAAAAGATATATTATACTCTTCAAATGTATAAAACTTTGATTTAATTAATGACAATGGCAATATTAATTTTATATAAATTTAAGAATAAACAAATCTATATTAATTTTTTTTTAATTGGTTTTATTTTTAATTTTATTAAATTTTTGTAGTGTTTGAAATGCAAAACAATGGTCTTATTTTCAAAAACATTTTTTCGTCAGTAAAATCTTGAGAAAACAGTTATATATATATAAGTTACAATCTCTTCAAAAGTCATAATTTATATAATAATTTATTTAATTCAAAAAGTGTCTAATTAATTCTGAATATTAAAACAAAGTTTTTAATATTCATTATTCGACATCACTCTCCTCCTCTTCATTTTCTTTGTACTTCTTCAGCCATTCGATTCTTTTTGATTTGATTGAGTGTGGAAACTGTAATTCAACTTGTCTTGGTGATAAGAATTTTAAAATTTTGTAAGGTCCTTCATATTGAATTGCTTCTTTCTTTCGTCTATGTGGTTCCAAGTGTACTAATACTTTCTCTCTCACAATGAAAACTCGAGTACCCCGGTTGTCTACATCTCTATTTTGCTTAGTTGTAGCTGCCTTTACTAGATTAGTTTTCGTTTCATCCTCAATTTCTTATCTGCATTTTTGTATATGTCCTACTCCTGAATATAAATTAATTTTCCGGCCATATACAATTTCAAAAGGTGAGAATTTTGTCGAATTTTTTATTGTAGCATTCAAACTAAATTCAATCTTTGTTAACAATCTACACCAATTATTCTTTGTTTTAATCTCTGCCAATGATGTTGCCAACATGTCCCAAACTGTTCTTATTATTCGCTCTGCTAAACCATTTGATTGATGTTGGTACGGTGAACTAAATTCTTGTTTTATGCCAAATTTCTCCATCCAATCACGAAACATTGATCCTTCAAAAATTCTTCATCTATCTGTAAGAATGCTTTCAGGTCTACCAAAACGATATATCCAATTATTCAAAATGACATTCAAAATTGTTGCTTCATCCTGTGTAATTGCTGCTGATAAACTGATCAATTTACTAAAACGATCTATTATCACTATCATGTATTTCTTACTTTCTTTTGTCTCCATATATGCAATATCCACTATTATCTGTTCTAAAAATCGTTCTCCTGTTCTTGGAAATAAGATTTCTTTTCTTCGTCCTTGATCAATCTTTCTACTAGCACAAATCTTGCATTTATTAATACATTCTGTAATAATCTGATTCATGGATGGCCAAAAGAAAAAGCCCTTTAAACAAAATAACGTTTTCTTGATACCCAAATAGCCTTGTTCAATATAAAAATAATTTACTAAAGATTTTACGTACGAGTCGGGTACAACCACTGCAAGTTTTCCGTCTGAATTAATCATTAATACGTCATCTTGTATCTGTAATATCTTCAAATATTTGAATATACTGCTACTGATTGTTTCATAAGATATATGAGCCTCATTTCCAATAAAATGTGATATGATTTCTGAAGTAACTCTGTCTTCGTTTTGCTTCTGTTTAATAATTTTCATAATATTTGAACTTCCATGTAAACTATTAATGTACCGAGTTCTACATTTCCCCTCTTTGGAATCTTTTTGTTCAATCTGGCAATGAGAGCATATGGTATTATTTAAACGAGATATACCGTCAGAATTTCCATGTTCTTCTCCTTTTCTATATTGTAATGCAAAATAGTATTCGGATAAATTTGCCATACATGTCTGAAATTGTGGGCTTATTGGTTTCTTTGTTGTATTCATAAATTTCAATGCCTTGTGATCCGTTCTGGCTACAAATCTTGTCTAAATATTGTCTAAAATGTACAATAAGTTCGTAAAGAACCAACAACTCTTTTCTAATCACACAATATCCCATTTCATGGTTTGTCAAATGTCTTGAAACATACGCTATTACTCCTTCGGTGCCGTCTTCCTTAATCTGAGATAAAACTGCACCTATGGCTCAAAAACTAGCATCCGTATCAATAATAAATAGTTGATCTGCCCTTGGATATTCTAATATCGGTGCATCACATAAGAGTTTCTTTAAATTGATAAAACGTTTTCTACATTCTTCAGTCCAAACAATCATTTTGTCATTACCTGTCGTTGCGGCGTACAGAGGTGCTGCTATCATTGAATAATTCTTGATAAATCGTCGATAATAATTTGTTAAACCTAGGAATGATCTCAATTCTGTAGTACTTTTTGTTTCAATTGGATTTACAATTTCTGAAAACTTTCCTTTATTTGTTTGAATTCCCTTTTCACTCACTGTGTGATTAATAAAATTTAATAGACTTTTGTTGAACGCACATTTCGCTGGACTGACTTTCAACCCGGAATCTATAATGCGCGTGAATACTTCAAATAGAAGTTTATCATGAGTTTCCTGATTTTCAGCATATTTTAAAATGTCATCAAGGTACACAACCACTCGTTTGAAAACTAATCCTTCCAATATCTGATGCATCAGTTTCTGAAAAGTGGCAGGAGCTGTTGACAAACCAAATGGTAACCTATTGAAACAGAATTGTCCTTCTTTTGTACTAAATGCCGTCTTGATTTGCGAATTTTCATTCAACTCTACTTGATAATAGACCTGTCTTAAGTCAATGGAAGAAAGTATCTTTGATTTACCTAAGCAATCCAATAATAATTGCATGTCTGGCATAGGAAATGAAACCTTTTCTGTAACCGAATTTAAACACCTGAAATCTAGACACATTCTTGAAGAGCCATCTGGTTTTCCAACGATCACTAATGGTGTGTTCCACGAACTTTGACATTTCCTCACAACTCCAGCTACTAATAAATTCTGTAGTAACTCTTAAACTTTGCCTTCTAAATGCATGGGTTCTCCTCTGGTATTTTGTAAAATTGGAGGACCTGAAATCTTTATTTCATGTGTTATTACTTTTATATGACCTAAGTCAAATTTGGATGCCATAAAAATGTTGCTAAACTGAGATATTAAAGTACCCAACTTCGAATTCTTGTCCAACTTGAGTGTCAATAACGTATTCTTTAACCGATCGGAATCTGTAAATCTCTTGTTAACTAATGAGGATTCAATAATATTGACTTCCTTAAGCTTCATGCAAAATATTTTCATGGTGTCTACTCCTCCTATGAAATCTGGATGAATTTTCCTAACAATAATAACATTAAATTCACGAACTTTTTTGTTCCTTTTTGCAACGATTTTAACGCTTCCGAAAGGTTTCTCATATTCTTTTGAAAATACTCCACTCAATCGTATTCTACTGTCCATCAATATTGGACTGCCAATCAATCTCCAACATTTCTCACTCATCACACTGATTGAAGCTCCTGAATCCCATAGCATCTCTAGATGAAATCCATTTATTTCCATCATACTCCACTTTCTGTCATCATCCTTTTTAAACATCTCATTCTTCTTTCCAACATTTCGTTTATTAAACTCATCTACTGTCTTGACCTTACTGACGAAATGTAAGCAACAGGTTCTTCTTGGTTTTTTTCGTCTCGACATTATGAATGAGTGATTCTATCAATTCATCTGATCTATCATCGTTTTCTTCGTGTATACAATAAACTCTTCGTTCTGGTCTTTGTGTATTACTTCGTGATTTCCCTAACAAATTGCAACTTCTAAATGAATGACCTTCCTTACCGCATATTAAGCACTTGTCTTTCAATGCGCATTCAAATCCCATATGGTCATTTTGTCCACAACAAAAACATTGACAATGTTTTAACCTTTCTTCTACTCGTTCTGGTAAACCACAACATCTATTATAAATCTTCCGTGCGATATGTTTCATTGAAACTAATGGTGGTAGTCTACGCTCCATAGTTGTCCTCTCATTATATTGTTCTGCCACTGGTTTCACCTTATCAAATTGTCTTTCGTTTCTTTCATTTCTTTTTTGGTAAGTTATTTCTGTTTGACGATTTGAGTATATTCTGTTATTAAAAGATTTTTGAATCCATTGATTCTGTTTATTTTGAGTCTTCCGTCATGCTTCGGCGTCAAATCTTCTGAAATTAAAATTTAAAATGTCTTTTGTCTGTTTAGGCAAAGATTCCATAATCAGCTTCCGATTCTAAATTCTTGTTACTACATGAATCGGTTCGATTTTTTCGGCGTGGTCGCGAGTTACAATCTCTTCAAAAGTCATAATTTATATAATAATTTGTTTAATTCAAAAAGTCTCTAATTGATTCTGAATATTAAAACAAAGTTTTTTTATATATATTTTATGTATATTTTATTATATAGTCAAGGAAATCTCGACTTGACCGACATAAAATTTAAGGAAATAAGGAATGACTTATAAAATTTCGATGAAGCTCTCTATTATTTTCTGAAAAGTAATTACAGCGTTTGTGAATCCTAATAGCAGTATTGTGAACCTTAAAAATTTTTCACAAGCTTTTAAGGGGTTTATTGAATAATCTTTAGGATATATAACAGGGTCATAGAAAACCCTTATCTCAAATATTCAATTGCATGTCATAGAGCCTTGACATAGAATATGTGATATTACTAAGGTAATAACTAGCCAATTTTTCAGATTCAGATTTGTCACTAAATATCAGTCCGCTAAGGACTCTGACTTTGTTGAATGCTGTCTTCTTTGAGCATTCTCAACATTTTGGATTAAAGCTATATTTTAATTTATACGACGATACGCTATTGTAACAAATTTGAGTTTGAGATGATATATTTGACAGTCCTATGAACCATTAAGAGTATGATTAGTAGCTCTGGTTCATCCATCATGTACCCGGTTGGCACTCAATGTATTACTTATGAACAGACTATTATCCTAGTCACTGAGTGCGTTACAAACTATTAAAATGAACGTGAAATTGCACTAAAAAATCAAAACCAAATATTTTTTCAATTCCAGTTTATTGTATTGAAAAGAAGTCTTACACAAATCCAAGCTATTCAATCTTAAAAGAATCAAATATTCTTGATTTTTATCTAGTTCTTAGTCTAAATAAAAAAAGATTGTAAACAATTTAAAAAGACTTCACGACCAATGTTTCCCGTATCCCTCCGCAAATAACTTCGTCAATAAATATGCTGTTGCTCTTGCACTGAATGTCTTCTTCTAATCCCAACTGTTGGCGCCTCAAACCCTTCAGTTGGAATTCATGGTCAACTATTCTCTTTTTTAATTGAATAATGTCTAATTTGATTTCACAAATCTCCTCATGCAGCCTGAATATGAAAAAACTATTATGACACATTATAATAGGTTTTCAAAATGGACAATAAAAAGCATGCCCCATGTAATGTGCTACCAGTTTTTATTTTCTTTAAATTTTCAATTAAAACATCATTTTGTAAATATTAATTCAAATATGAACTGTGTAGAAGGACACCGGCGGATTGGGGTATAAAAAATGGGATTTATGCAGTGGTGTGCTAAGAATAGTTTTAAGAATTGGTTAAACGACCTATTGTAAACTTCTTGTAGTACATATTTAATATGCTGTAAGCAGACAAATACGTACACTTATAGATGCACACATAACCTTTACTGGCATTCAGTCAAAACCGAGAAACAAATGGAAAATGAATCCAATTCTGTCAGAGGCGCGCTGAACTGTTAGGCCGCCTGCGTGCAAAATAATTTCCTGTGGCTTCCCGTCCTTTTTTAAAAAATGTTTTCTTTAATCCAAAATAAAAATAACATTTTAATTAAAGTAAAAATTAAACTATCTACGGAAGAACACACATCACATGCAATAATTTATGAAAATTATAGTTTATTAATCACAAAACACAGTAGTTTAGGAAAGTTATAGTTTAATACACACAAAAAATAGAAATTTATGAAATTAATAGTTTACGACTCACAAAAATGAGACTTTTCTTGTCTTGTGCAAAGAAAATTCTGAAATTAAGTCATGCATATCTAAATTATCTAGGATTTCATGTTCAATTGAAATTATTGATATATTACTTAGACGTTCCTGGAGTATAGATGATCTTAAATAATTTTTAATTATCTTTAATTTTGAAAACGACCTTTCACTTGTTGCAACTGAGATTGGTAATGCTAATAAAATTCTGGTCACAATAAATGTATTTTAGAATGTTGCCTGAAGATCATTTTGTAAAATATATAATAATGTAGATTGAGGTTTAATATCTTCTTTTAAAAATACCTTTATAGTTTTTATCTCTTCGGATAAATCAATTCCATTAATATCGGACTCATTTCTTTGTTCGTCAGTTAATTTCTTCTGTTTCATCTTTAATATTATACATAAATCCAAATATATAATTATACAATTTTAGCGCTTCGAATCTTGTTGTAATTGATACTAATGCTTGGTCTGTAATGCAGAAATAAAAGTTAATTTTAAAATTTCTTTTGGATCTAATATTGGTTCATCATTGCTTTCATAATAAAAATTTGTTAGTTTTTTATTCTTAAACTTGGAGCTTCTGGAAATTTAAATTCTATGTGTAGTTTTTGGGATAATTCACTAGCTTATGTAAATATTTTTTCAAATCCATTATCATTACGACAATTTTTTTAAAAAACTCTATTAAATCATCGAACGCGGTAACGTTTCTCTTGATATCGGTGTTTGGGTTCTGTAATATTTGACTAACAACATTAAGTTTCATCAAAATTTCATGCCAAATAACAATGGAACATAAATAACGATAACTTGATATTTTTAGTGAAAATGAATTTGCCACATGTCTGGTTTTAAAGTCAATCAGTTGATCATTTGATATTTCAAGAAGAGAATTATTCTGTCTACATCCTTCCAAAATCACCAATGAACACACTATTTTAATTTAATTGCTCTTTCGTGTATTTTATATTTAACAAAAGAATGGTCACAAATTATTTGCTCATATATCAGCTTCAATTTGGAAATGATATAAAATATAAACAAAATGAAATTACAAATAATCCTTTTAAAGAATTTTTTAATTCTTTCAAAATGAGATTTTATATTAAGATTTTATTTTTTATAAATATTGTTTAATTTTTCTTTATTGTTCAAAAAATTGTGTTACATTTTTCATTATAAAAAAATCAAATTTATATGGATTTTAAAATTTTTAAAATTATCGTAAATAGATTTAAATATTTTAAATTATCACAAATAGATTTATTTTCTTATTTATCTTTCATCTAATTTTTGAATATAAATGAATTTTCATATAATTTTATATTATTATACTCTGAAAATTTTTAAAATATTTGATCTTCTGCCAAAATGAAAATAAATGAAATATCATTAATATATTGATCCACCGTTTGAATAAAAAAATTAAACTCAATTTGGACTCACTTGTCAAAATATTTTACCTTCAATCTTTGTAAGAATTGGAAAGAATGCTAAATAATAAAAGTTAACGGGAAAAAGACAGAAGTAGGCAAGGATTGGTAGTGAATAGTGTTTCAATTTTGATTGAGATAAAAATACTCTTTTTCAACTTTTTTTGTTTATATAAACGTTTGTTATCTTTTATGTAATCTTTGAATGAATTTTTTTTACCTAATGTGGGGTTCATCTAAACAATTTTCGTTGGCAATTCGCAAGTTTCTTTGGCCAAGTCGGTGCTCTGCTAGAGTGAGATACGCCATCTTACTATCTAGACACTTCTTCAAATCTTCCATTGAGGTTTCAGTGTTCTTTATTTCTTGCAAAACCTAAATAGAAAATATTATTATATCACTAACAAATATTCTTTTATTTTTATAATAAGCACATTTAAATTTATCTTATTTATTTTAGTTTCAATCATGTACATTTATGAGTTTATTAAAAGTATTTTAAGGTAAGTTTGTCGAGATCTTTCTTTGATTAATATAATGAGATCCAACAGATACCCAGTTAATTTGAAGAAATTAAGTCTAAAAAATAAAGTTAATCAAACTCTTACACTCTTAAAACTGAAAGAGTTCTAAGATTTTATTCATTATATTGATAATTAAATAAACATAGCAATGAATTAATTATTAGAAAGCACCACTAAACATTCGTTAAACAATATATTTCTAAAGAATACAAAATAAACAAGATATAATAGATTAATAAAACAAATTATAATTATTGTAATGTCATGTTAATATTGTTAATATTTTTTTATTCATTTTTTTATATTAGAAATAATTATTATATAAATATGTAAATTACAATATAAATGTATTATATAAATATTATAAATAAAATTAAATAAATACTCTATAGTAAGTCCTCAGTTTAATATTAAGATCAGAAATTGATCCACGATTAAAAAAGAAAAATTTGAAAATAAAATTACTTTTAATTCTTGTATGAACAATTTGTTTTTTAATAAAATTTGTTATATTTTATAATAGTTATGATTTATTTTGTTGTAGATTAACAAATTGCATGGCATTCACTCCAGCTTTACCAAAACTTTTTTGTTTGTCGGAAACTCGGCTGGGTTTGACAAAATGTTCTTATTAATACAAAAAATAACTATATAGATAACTACATAAATAATTACATAAAAATAATCATATAATTTATTATATTAAATTTTTTACTCAACCATAAACAATTATTTATTTTAAAATTATACAATATTTTAATATCTGAAATTTTTCTTCCAACTCAAATTGATATAGGTTTGTCCTGAATTGGTTTATGAAAATATATTTGGTCCTCCTAAAAAATTTAATAATAATTCCACATCTGGCGTTCGAAATAAATGCTTTTCTTTCAATGGAAAATCGCATGGGCTCTAACACTTTCTGATAATGTTTGCTTTCAATAAATTCCAAACTAATTCGTAAATTTTTCTTTCTAAATAGATACGTTGTCTCTTGGGGTTCCAACTGTCTCTATTTCATGTTGACTTATCGTTGTACGACAGAAATCGAATCTTGGTGCCATAAAGATATTTCTAAATTCATAAATAATTTGACCAAAAGTTGATTTCTTTTCGAAATTTAAAAATTGTATATTTCTTTTAAAATATAACTTAACTGCATTCTAGCATCTAAACTTCCAATAAAATCAGGCGAAATACTTTTAACAACGATAGCATTTAATTTCCTGATTTTATTTTTCCATACCAGCCTCTAAAAGTAACAATTTCTCTAAAAAACGCGTACCTCAATAAAATTTTACTCATTTTTAATATTGGTCATCCTATTACTCTCCAACAAAGTTCGCTCTTTAAACTAATGGTGCCCCTTATTCCACAGCTTCTCGATAACAACTTTGTTCATTTTGATTTTATTCAATTTTCTGCAATCTTACTTAACATAAATGACATATCCTTCAACAACATTTCGTTTTTTATAATTATTTATTGTCTCGACTTTACTAACGAAATGTATGTAACAGGGTCTTCCTGCTTTTTAAATTTATCAATTTCATGCAGCAGTGATTATATCGTTGTTTCAGAACAACGGTGATCTTTAGCATATTGTTAGATGACGAAGGAAAACCACTAGACACCTTCGTTCTGACAAAGTATTACAGGACCGGGCCCAACAAATACAGAATCAACATTCACGCAGAAGAACGATCACAAGCAAATCCCAAATCAGAACATCAGAGACAATAATCAATCCGAGTATTGACAATCATCTATTGTGATCTGTTTAACAATTATTTAAACAATTGACAATCATCTATTGTGATCTGGTTAACAATTATTTAAACATTTGTAAATAATGATGTAACTGTGTATTTTATTTTTTGTAAAGGGTGTAATCCATTTTTAATTGTAGAGGGTGTAATTTATTTCAACTATTAAATTTATTCTTCATTATTCAATTTTTATACAACTCAATAAAATAAAATAAAAGGGTAAAATCATTAGGATTATTATTAATACAGATAATCTTGTTAATTATTATTATTATTATCATTATTATTATTATTATTATTATTATTATTATTATTATTATTATTATTGTTATTAAAATTTACCAATTAACTAAACAGCTGAAATTATTATTATTGAAATTAACTGTTTTTAAAAAAAAACAGCTGAAATCACTTCAAAAAATAAAATAAAATAAATAAATTGATTATTATTGCTCTTATAGCAATTAAAAAAAAATAAAAATAATATGAGTATGCTCTTAGAGCACTTGAAAAATAAATTAAAATAATATAAGTATTAAAAATTTAATATATATACTGAAGCTAAAGCTCAGTATATTCGCCCAAAAATATTGCGACACATTTCTTTTAGAGTCAATCTCGAAAAAGAACTTAAAATCGGAGCAGAGCTCAACAAATCTTTTTGCATTCATTTACATAGCACGCATACATAACATTTAACAAAAACACAGTTTAGCACGCATTGTTTATAATTGAATATTTTATCTTGTGGAATTTTGTTCAAAATCGAATATTATATTTGGTAATTTTTATTTAATAAATTTTATATAATAATCTTGTGTTTTGATATATTAAAGTTATATATATACTAATACCAGTGCACGTTGAGATCTAAAATAGTGAGACCTCAACAATATTTTTGTGATCATTTGATATACATTTTCTAGCAATTATTTTCAACGAAATGAAGATTTATAGCCTTTACCTGAATCGGCGTCATTAATTCCCGTTTTCGGATATTATATTATCGGTTTGCTTACAAAATACTTCTTCTATTAAATTTTCTAATGTTGAAATTTAAAATATCTCTAATCTGTTTTGGTAACGAATCCAAAATTGTCTTTTTTCTTTTTTGAATTCGAATTGACAAATTCACTTTTAATGTGCTCGCCAGTAGGATTTTCAATCATTTTAAAATTCTATTCAATTACAATCTGAATAATTTTTACTTTAAAAGGCATATTTACCATTCATTTAATAGCAATATCAAAAATATCCACATATTCCTAATTAAACACCTAAACGATTTAAAAACATTCATAACACAATTGTTCGCAGCATTTTGCACATAATTTTTTGAATACAATTCTCTTATTGCAATATTCACGTATCACATGTTTCTAATAATTACTAAATAAATTTTATAACATTTTAAAACTTGATAAATATTTTACTCATACAGTCTTATTGTGCTCACTAATACTATCCTATCCTTTTAGTCACAATGTTACAGATATGAGAAGAATTCTACAATATTGTGTAGCATTGCACCCATTGCACGTAAATTATATTTTCAAGGGCACTATAAATTTGCCGACAAGGTTGTACTAAAATGTCATTATCCTATACTGAAGATAAATGATGATTATATTCTATGTTATTATCATAACCGATTTCTTCCAATAAATAAGCATTGTTAGAATTAAACGTCCTGTGTCTAATATGGCGACGTGATTGAAAATTTCCTCAAGCCCCCTGAAACATACTACATAGATGCAAATGTGGTAAATTTTATTTTGGAAACAGAAAGATTTTTCGACAAATAATGTAGATGAATACAGAAGTAAATTCGCAAAGCCTTCCTTTCAATCAATGCTACCTAGAAATATGATTCACAAAACGAGAGTCTTCCTTATACAGAAAGATTAGGAAAGGCATTCACCAAAAATAAGTCTTATTGACGATTTTAATAAAGATCTCAATTATTGCCAAGAAAATGATGAAGCTAAAGAATTGTTTTCAAACTTCGTAAAGATTGTGAAAAATATTTTAAAACAAATAGAATGACGAATTAAAGAAACTTTCAATGTTGAATTCGCTTGAAGATAAATTAATAAAAACGCATGATCAAGTTTCAGAGGAAAATTATTTTTGCAATACTTATGTAGCTTCAATAAATAAAAGTAAATGTTATGCTTATGTCGTAAAAAAAGGCTTATCAAGATAAGGTTATGAAACCAACATAATCCCACGAAAATAACAGATTGTTGCAAATGGTTACAGAGTTAAAGAATTTCAAGCGAGAGAACGTATCGGACTGCATCAAGTGCTCTGATGTGGAGCATGCCACGAAGAAGGCCATAGAATATCGGAATATCCAAATACTTGATATATTCATTGCATAAAATTGGGATATTTAAATTTCCAATGCCATGATTTACTGTTTAAAAGGCAAAAAAAATTCCAGAAAGTAGTAGATGAGGCTAAGCATTTCTTGATTAATGATGTAGAAAATGTATATTATCAAGTAGAACTTGATGAATCCTTACAATAGGAAACAGAATTTTCAACGCATAGTTTTGTAGTATTACTTCAATAGAATTCACTAATTCAACCTTATCAATTTGGTACTTTGAAAATTAAACTTGAAAGAAGCTATTAACTAACTAGATATCCTCACCTTTCAAAATCGTGTGATGAGTACTATAGTAAAATTGAAAAAAAAGTGTTTCAAAAATAAGTTAGTGAATCTTAAAATAAGCCCATCAAATTTCATTATAAAAAGAAAGAAGTAAAATTTCTAGATAATATAATCGTAGAAAATGGATTGCATACGAAAGGCAGAAAAAGGTTACAGTTAAAAAATTTGAATGACTGAAATGAGCAAGATTTCAATAAATCATTTATATTGGATACATATGCAAGTTTCGATCATACGGTGCTGCATTGGTTAAAAAATCAAAATTTGTCCAATAAAGTACAATTTTCCATTTAAATTCATAAAAAAATAATTGTTTAAATAAAACGGTTTTTGAAAAAAATTATATTAACACGACACCAAAATATAAATCTTAGAAAACACTAATCAACTACATATTTCGACAGATTCAATGTTATAATTAGGTTGAAGCCAAAATACTGAATAAATAAATTTGAATTTTAAAACAATAAAAATAAAATTTGAATTAATATATAAAATATATGTTTACTAATTATAAATATTTTTACCTACTTTCACCACATCATTTTACAAATATGATTTCAATACACACCTTCAAATGTGACAATACAAATATAAACAAAATATTGTGTTTACTAATACTAATCGATTCCTCCAGGCAACAGTTATCAAGAACTTGAAAACGGAATTTATTATCAACTCAGATGCCTGAATTTTCAATTCTATTGAGTTTATTATTTTTATCAAAATTTATTTGTTAGTAACATTTTATCGAGTCTTTAATTGTGTTAAATGACAAGAAATTGTATCATATTTTATTTTTAAAAACGAAGTGATTTTATTTATTCATTTATAATTTGGTGCAGGACGAGATTGCTAATCTGATGGGAGCGAAATCGGGGGAAATTAATTATATTCATCATAACAATAACACAAATGATGAAATAAGATGCCTTAGATATGTCAAATATATCGATATAAACAAATTTTTAAAAATAAATAATTATTATTTTGGCTTAATGAATAAATTACATTAAAATTCGTATATATATATATATAATTATATATATATATATATATATATATATATATATATATATATATATATATATATATATATATATATATATATAAGGGTTGCTGAAAACCTGAAGTGATTTTAACGCTCTAAAAAGAAGATTAAAAAGTTGTAAATAAATTTGCGGTTCATGTAAATTTTATGCTCGACTTTTGTAGATTGTTCCCAAATCCACGCTTATTAGTTGTGGAACTGCTGTTTAAGAGAGAGACGATTTGCAAGGATATGTTGTTATAATTTCTTTCTACACGAGACCGCAAAATCGTCATTTTCAGAATATTTTGTTTCATATATCTAAAGGAAAAAGATAAGCAAGTTTCGCTGAAGTCGAAAAAAATTAAACCAGTGATTAGCATCAATAAGTTCTTCAGAGAAAATTTGTACACAACTAGAAGAAATATGGGATAACTTGTTAGCCAAAGACAATGATAGTGTATTATATAGAGTATGTGTAAACAGGGCTGTCTTAACAAGTTTAGACTCCCGGGGCTCAAAATAATTGGCATCCTAAAACTGTAGGGCCAGACAACTTTTTCCTTAGTAAATTCATTTTACGGTAGTTCCCCTAGATAAAAAAAACCATTTTAATTATTTTCACATTGCACTTGTAAGAAACAAAAATTTGCACATACCTTCAACACAATATCAATATTTTATTATTAGTTTAATACTACCAAATTAAATTAAATTTTATAAAAAATAGCTGTTTTCGAATAATCACACAAACTATATTTCACAAACTGTAGATAATTATAATTAAAAACATTTGAAATAACATCGAATAACCAATTTATTCTCTATTACGCCAAGGTGGACTCGTTTCGTTTTGCTTTTAACTTAGTATACATAGTTCAAAAAAGAACGATGAAATACAAAACAAAATATTCCTTGAATTGTTATTTTAACTTAAAATATTTTTTTTGAACATGTAAATTCAATTTTTAGTTATTTTTATTAATGAAATATCATATTATATACTTACTTAATGTTTTAAAGTTATAAGTTATCAAAATTTAAATTTTTGCACACTCAAATCGAAGGCAATCTATGGATAAACCCAATGGATGAGGAGGCTGTGCGTGTAAACTCACTACCAGCATCCTCAATGTCATCATAAGGTCAAAAGATTTAAAGTCAAGGTCATTAAATGTCAAGGTCGTTCAATACCAATGCCATTTAACATCATGGTCATTTAACAACATTTTAAAGTCATTTATGTCACTTCTGACAGATATTATGTAGTAACTATTTGCTAATAATGTTTGTAATCATTATTTTGATTTTTATATATTGGTATATAATAAGTCTATGATTTACTAAAGAGATCAGAATCGATTAAAAATTAAAATAATTAAATGTTAAATAAGAGAATGACAAAACAAATTTCAAATAGCAAATTGTCAAGGAAAGATATTGAAATAGGAAAATGAAAGATAAAATATCAATCCCAAAATAAAAAAAGTAATACGGAAATTATTATTAATATAAATATTTGATAATAGTTTTTGCTCTCGAAAGTGGATTAGTTCTTCATCATTTGTTGTGATAATAAAAATTTTAAATCTACTCAAATCCACAAATACAAAACATTCCCCCCAGCCGCCCCGATATAGAATTTTTATAGGAGACTCATTTGGGCCAAATGAATTTGTTTACATACACAAGTGATAACAAAAAGAACAAAAACATAATTAGTAAATAGTTTCTACAAAATTTATGTCAAAATATAAACAAAACACTCACGAATTTTCTTCAATCTCTACACCTTTTAGAATAGCTATTATAGAGGTATAAAGGACAGAGACACAGTTGACCATATTTTTAATTAAATAATTTTTTAAAAAAAGCTAAATAATTGGCAAAATAATGACCTTAAATGAAAAATAGCAATAACCTCAGTGGATTTACCATAATAAATACCTCTGCCAACCCAATTCTTAATTTCTTTACGGATAAGAATGACTGCGCTCATAAATAGATAAAACTGGCCAAAATAAATTTTTCCGTGCTTATAGGCTCACAAATAGTAACGGCACTTCCGGAAAAATATGCAAAGAAATTTCATACAAAAAAACACCATCTTTTCAAAAAGTCATGTAAGGTTTTCAAAATTATGTATGAAATTAATAAAAATCAAATGCAAAGATCATCAAAGCATAAAAATCAGTTAAAACCGAAACTGCACTATTTTCTGACGAATTTAACAAATTTACTTTCTACGAAATTGGATTCTCCAAATACATCACAATTTTGTATGTGGAAAGCGCAAGTATATAACATGGAGATTCAATATCTATTTGGGAAAGATCATACAAATGCTAACGCACTATGAAAACTTCGAAGATGAGAGCAATCGCAACTACAACATAGGGAACCTCAGAAGACACTTAATGTGAAAACAAAGTTTGAAAGGGAATTGTGTGTCGTAAATAAAGAAAATATTGTGAAAAATACCTTATTTTGTGTTCAAGGATGGACTAATAGAGAAATGGATATGCTAATTCAATACAGTAAAAATGAATGCAAAGATGAAGAAATATTTTTTAAAAAAAGATTGAAAAATAATGAAAAACTTAGATTGATAAATATAAATTTATTAGAAAATAATATTTATCGAGAAATGTACTTGTGAATAAACGAAGAGATAAAATACAAATTTCATTCTCACTTTGGACTAAGGTTTTTCCTTACTGTTTAACAGTAACAGTCAAAGAGCTGTTTTTATTTTAATTGTTACGGGTTTTGAAATTTATAGTTTATTCATCAATAAATTAATGTTAAAAGCGAGTTAGTTTTTTCAACCATGTCGACAGTATGGAGTTAATCTTCAAAAAGTAAAAATCCGCATACAAAATAGTTAGAAGCCCAATATAAACGATGCAACAAAATCATAAATTGCGGAAGAAACTCTACAAATACATTTAACAAACACCTCAATGATGTCGATAAGCCTACTCAAGCTTCAACTTATAAGGAGAAACCAGAAAGCAAAAAGAAAGCAAATACAATAACTCATTTTCATTGCAGATCTTGCTATAGATGGTATATCAATTAGAGTAATCACTAAAGACAATCGATTTCTAGTGCTGAATACAAATTTCCATTACAGAACGTGATGTAATGAAATAGGTGCATGATGATTACGATGAAAAACGGAGCAAAGTGGTTGCAAACATCAAAGTTAAACTAGAAAACAAAACAAAACAAAATTCAGGCAGAAGAATTTTCCAACTGAAACCTCATAGTAGTGATCATAAATCTACAATAAATACAGGGCTTATCAGTATTCGTGGTTCATGTTCAGCTCTCGATATGTTTAAGGCAATGAAAGTTCATTTAGCTGATTTGGTATAACTATGGCCAAAGATATTGTTGGTACAACGCAAGATGGTGCTTCTGTGAACAAAAAATACATTCGACAGATTTATATAATTGGACAATTCTGCTTAAATCATGCCCCACGGTACGTTATGCAAGAAAAGAGTTGAAGAAAATTTTAATGATCATATCTTGAATATTGGTGAAATTGATGAAATTGACTACTTTGATGAAGGAATTGATGTGGAAATGAAAATTGAAGATGCAATAGAAAAAGAAGTGTTTTATTATTGCATACTAGAGAATTCAAGACAGCTCGTTAGATTCATCAAGAAATCTATAGTTCGCAACAATGTGTTTTTAACCAAAGTAAAACAAGAACTTGGTTATGAGATAGACCTGTATCTTAATGTAAAGACACGATTGAATGTTGATCGCGAATTTTCGGCGCGTAGTAGTTTTGCATCAAAATTAGATCACGTCTCTCAGACAAATCCATACAAGCTCGTTTTTTTGAAAAATTATTATAAAAAATAAAATCATTTCTTAATTATATAATATCGGATGTAATATGTAATAAAATAGTAACAGTTACAGCTGTTTTTTAAAAAGTACTGTTTTTGAAAACCCAAGTTGGGAGATTAAAAATCGTTTATAGCAGCTAAGAAAGAATATTTCGGCAAAGATATTCTAACAGATACTAAAGAAAGTAATTGTTGTGCACATCTTTTCAAAAGATAAAAGTGAAAAAATAATAGCGCCACTCCAAAATACAATTATAACTAAACCATTTCAAATGATAGCAATTGATGACAACAACTCAAGTGAAAAAGTATATTTTGGCTATTATTGAATGCATCTTAAAATATGAATATCTTATCTCAATTACAGATATTACTGCTCAAGCAGTAACGAGTTCAATTTAAAAGAAGTGGATTAGTAGGATTGGTTGTCAAGAATACGCGCATTCAGACATTCGATCACATTTTAGAAGCAAGCTTATTAAAGTATTCAACATAATCATCGGAACTAAAAAACATTTTCATCACAATATTATTCACAATATCAGATAAGTGAATAACAAAATAAGCCCTTGCTGCGACGTAATAATTATATATTTTTGAAAAGGTTCCGATTATTCTTTCGCAGCATTGGCTTATTTTGTTATTCACTTATATGATATATTAATTTATGCTGCTACCAAGGAATCATAGTTTTATACTTATAATTCACAATGTAATGTTTTAATAGAGATATTATACTGAACAACAAAATCTGTGATTTGTAGTTCTAAAAGAAAACGATGTAAAGCCTGGGATGATGTTTTGCACATGATTGAAATGGAAATCAGATTTATAATTCAAAAAGCCACAGGATTTTCCCAAAATTGTGCCTAACAACCAGGAAATTATATTCAATTAATTATCGATGATTCGCCTTATTCTTAAATCAGTGGAAAATGGACACTGAAAAATTTTAGAAATGTGTATTAGAGCAGTGTTTCTCAACTAAAAACGTGCCGCGGACCAGTAAACAATCTAAATTTCTACCGCTGACCACTAATACTAATTGTTGGTTATATTTTACAGGAATACAAAATATTTAATGTACTATTATATACCTATATTTCAGTTGTAAAAATTCACACAAAGTTTACAAAAAACAAACAATATATTTACACAAAAAATGTATATAAAAGAATAACAATAAATATTGCAAAAAACATAATAATATTATAATAAAAAAGTACAACACAAAAGTAATCTTAAAATTATACAAAACTGCTGCATTTCTAATAAATCACATAAAATTGACAATATATAAATAATTTTCATTTTAAAAAATTAGAGAATAAAAAAATAGAGAAAAATCACATTTAAATGAATAAATTCCACAAATAAAAAAATAATCAATGGGATGGCTGCTGATTTTTTACATTGCATAAACTTTCGATTCTGGGAGTTATATTTGTTATAGCTAGGCGTAAAGATGGGCAAATTTACAAATTATTTCTTTGCTTGGTTTTTATAAGAGTCATTGTGGAGAATGCAGATTCACACAAATATGTTGTTGAAAATGGTAGAAGCACTCTCATTGCTTTTGTATGTAAATCTGCATACTCATGTTTAACTTGAATCCAAAATTGAATTTTATCTTTCAAGTTAAATTGTAATTTTTTAATGAAAAGTCGCAACTTAACTCTACTAATTTTTTTCCTCTTCCGAATCAATCAAGTCATTATTCCCATATTCGACAAATGGGTTTAGAATCCACATTTTTCCTTTTCGCGCATCATCTTTCTGTGAAAAGTAGTCTTCGAACGCCTGTTTGTTTTGAGTGTTCTCTAATAATTAGAGAACACTCAAAACAAACAGGCTATTCAGAAAAAGCATTATGACAAAGGAAGAATTCCCATAGGGATTGAAACTGGAAATATAGTTATATTCAAGAAAGAGAATAAGCAATTTAATATTTCTAACTGCTATTGTCTATTTAAGGTAGAACTTGTGGTAAGTTAGGGGACTTATTCATTAAGAAATAATTGATGAAGAGTGATTTTAGGAACTGAAATCAAACGAAAAGAATTCCGAATAATGCTAAGACAACCATATCCTACTAATTATGTAAAGATTGTTTATCAACATAATGTTGAAAATACCTTTGGATATTTATTAGCTTCAGTTTAAACTTTATCCTTTACACAAATCCTAAACAGAAGTTTGAATAATCTATATATGGAGGTTTAAAGAAATTGCTATTCATTGTAAATAATTTTATAACGTTGACAAGGGAATTTAATCTAACCAAATTAAGGGGAAGGCCATGGGCCGGCGCTAGAGTATTTGTCGCCCTAGTCGAACTTAAAATATGGCGCCTTTAGTTAAGAAACAAACTCAATAATGCCTCAATAAATAAAACAAGTAAATGAAAATAAAATAATTCACTAAGTATTTTAATCCATTCCAATCCTTTTAAGATCGTATATGTCATTTTGGGGGTTTTTTTAAATTTTCTATTATCTGCTTTTGGTCACTTTTCATTGGATTCCTCCCAGAACTATTTGGCGCCCTAGGCAGCTGCCGACGTCGCCTATACCTAGGAATCGTGCCTGGGAAGGCTGAGCACTTATGTGGAAAATATAAAAGCAGTATTGACAACTTTAAAACTTATAACACAAAATGAAGGGGATTTTTCCACATCAGCGCATTTAATACCATTTCACATATCCAATAATAAATTTATATCTTCGAAAAAATTGAGTAGTAAAGATTTTAAAATATATATTATAGAAGAAGAAATAGGCTTGAGCAAATTGATTACATTGATTTGGGTTATGAATTTGATGCTCAGGATAATTTTATGGAATCAATATCAATGAAATGTGCGAACAAAATAAATTTCAAGTCATATGTTATGGAAAGGAATATCAATAATTAAGACAAGCATGCAAGCTCTTCTAGAATGTTTGCAACCTATGGCAAAAAGCCTAATACTAATCTGATAATATCAACCAAATAGTTGAAATACATTTCACTTTTGTTGAAATGAAATTTCATTTATTATAATAAAGATTTTACATTCATAATTCTATATTTAATTGTTGTGTGTAGAACTTTGATAATCAAACATACTCTATTCATATGCTCTTCGTCCTTGCCTTTTGTATCTTTCAGCTCTGATATCCTTTTTCTGAAAGAAACATTTGTTTCTTCAACAACTCGCTCCATGTCATTTGCAACTTGTTGTAGAATTCCATCTATAATTGATCGCATATTTTCTGAGTTCATCCGTTCCTTTTCTCCATTGTGAATATTGTCGTTTGTTAAGTGCATCCAATCATCCAGTTGAATCAGTGGTCTAAAGGTATGGCCATATGTATTAAAATTTAGTAAAACATTTAGAAAAACCTAAAGTAAATCCTTGTACTTCTTATTTTTGTTGTTCATATTTCAAAAATAAAAGTCAAAATTTAAAAATAAAAATACTGTTAAAAATAATATTTCAGAATAAAAATTGACTAGAACTGTTATCTTGGAGCTTCCTAATTCATATTAATCTTTTTCCGTGAATTTCTTTTCCAATTTTTTTGTATAATGCTGCGTTTTTAAGGAACAGTAGAAAATAATGTTTAAAATTTAAACCTTTGTCCAAAATCTTAATTTCTGATATATAAAACTTTGCATGGATATTATAGCCCAGAGCTTCTTAAACTTTTGTAATTCACGACCCCATTTATGATTGCGAGTTTCTTGACGACCCCATACAAATATAAAAGAAAAATAAATTAATATTTTTTGATGATTTATTTATTAGGTAACAATATACATTTACATATGAAAATATATAAGTTTAGAATTTGTTTTGAAACATACAAAAATCTAAAATTAAAAATTGCACAAAAAATTTAAAAAATTGTATTTATTATAGTTTCAAAAATAAAATAGGATTCTGACCGTCTTAATTCTCTTGAATATATGATATATTTTATGATATATTTATCTACGATAATTGTTATTTTATCTTTATAACAATAATTTTACAAGTTAAAAAACATTTTCTATTAAATTGTATTTTTATCTCTCGCGACCCCAAATGGGGTTGCGACCCATGGTTTAAGAAGCCTTGTTATAGCCTATACAAAACATAATATTACGTTTCACACATGAAAAGAGTTAAGCAATATTGTATAATATCATCATTATCTTTAGATTTCACCTTTGATCTTTTATTTAATCTAATAATTTTTTCATATTTAAAACCATTTTTATCTTCGTCAAGAATTGTCTTACAAATGAAAATTGTTCAATATCGTATTTCTGTCACATCCTATATAGCAAAACAAATATAGTGCTATTTAATAAATACTTTTCAGTTTTCCTTTAAACATGGAATCATTGAGAAAATTATTTTGGTCTAAAGCAATATTGTCCAAACTGTGTTGCGATGAAATTTCAGAATTTTAAAATTTTTCTTTTTTAAATGATATTCTTCAAGTCCATAAACATATATTTTCCCACTGCAATTTTTGCAAGAATATTTTAATATATAAAAATATTAATTTAAAAATTTAATTTTCTAAATTGAGAATTTGATAATTTGCTGATATTTTTATAATTGGTGTGAAAAAAATTTGATAACACTGGTTTAAGCTTTAAATAGTAAATTAAATTGTATGTAAATGATGTAATAGTTTTAATTTAAAATTGTTTTCTTCAGAATCATATAAAAGTAGTTGTAACAAAAAATCAGTTGTCAGAAATTGATCAGGAGTGAGAGTGATAATGTAGCGAATAAATAAAACGTTCGTAAAAGAATTGTAAGATGAAGACTATTCCATTGCCAAGAAACATCTTAGTATTTTCTAGATTTTGCAGCTTTGTTGATATATACAGAGAAAAAATATAATATATTGGAATCTATTGACATTTAGTTTAATATGATATTATTGTGTTATAAATTCTGCATCAATAAATCTATAATTTGTTTGGAATTCGTTAAATTGATACTTAAGAACCCGAGTGAAGTCAGAGTTCTTTAGTTTCTATAAAATCGCAATAGTTTTACACTATTACATATTTTAAATACTATGCAACATACATTTATAGTAGTATGATACAACCCCCTAGGCTTATGTAATATTATGTTACATCTGACCTTTGTCCATGCGGTTGCTACCTGGTAATTGACCTTTGTCCATTTGTTACCAGGTGACCGCACGATTATGTCATGTGCCCACTGGTCAGTCACTAAACGGAAACATTACTTTTTATTTTTAATGTATTATTTTTTAGTATAAAACACATTAATTATATCAGTGTTCACACAGAATGTGTATAATATTTATATACAAACATCAAAGATTACAATAATACATAAAACACATTCAACCTGAATAAAACACAACAATAATACAAAATAACTTTAATTACTATTGGAAATCAACTTTTAGGGCTTTTTTGACGAAGTCTTTGACCAGACACGCTTTTTTTTGACATTCATATTTTTTTCGGCAATGCGGCATGTTATATATAACTTATTATTAGGGCAACCCAAAATTGACTTTATAAATCAAAAAAATTGACTGTATGAATTAACTTAACTTTATATCTAATAAATTGTTGCAAAAACGGCTTTAAAGTGTTTCATGGTTAAGACAAAATTTTATCATATTTATTATCATTTTATTAAGTTATAAAAAACAGATATTTGAAAACATTTTTCCATAAAAAATTTTATCATTAGAGTAGCTTTTCTAACACAAAAATACTCATTTCTACAGCAGGTAAAGTAACCTAGTATTTTCTTAAACATATATATGTTGACGGTAGCAAATTAATATATTATCCATTTGTTCTGCAAACCATATCATTTTCGATAATTCTCTTTCTGATATAAGAAGCAACATAGCATATATCATTTGAAAGTTCAACTTAAAAAATCCTAATATGATTC
Source organism: Schmidtea mediterranea (assembly GCA_022537955.1). NCBI lineage: Eukaryota > Metazoa > Platyhelminthes > Tricladida > Dugesiidae > Schmidtea > Schmidtea mediterranea. The sequence continues at coordinate 248,775,201 of CM039679.1, read as the reverse complement.
AAGTATTTTGTATCTTGTGGATTCGCTTTATTTGATTAAAGAAAGTATTTCACTATATCGTGATTTTATTGAAACTAGAACTACAAATAAGCTGCTTTTTGTTGTATTTTTTTGCAGTTTGAGACTAAAATACCTTCGTCATATCATTTATCGACTATTTTTAACTGTAGAATATTATCAACGATGTAGAATGTGTTGCCTTCGGCCAGCCCCCACCTTGTCAATGCTACATACAGGAAGCAAAAAATCAATTTCAAAATAAATAAAAATTTGGTATGAAATTTGTTATCACTACAGTCAGTCAAATTTTGAGCAAAATTCTATGATAAATAATTATTCATTGTTAAAAAATATCATTTTTTTAAATATTTTTTTGTCGAAATTCAGTGAAAATGATTTTGCTTTTACCTATATTATGTATACAAATTTTAAAAATTGTGTCCCAATCATAGATTTGTGCTATGATTTGGGAGAAATAAAATAAAATTTACTTGTTTGGATCTGAGTTTGGTGGGGTTTGATTGATGTCAGATAAGTGAGGTTTAGAGTCCAAGCAATAATTATCTATTGCCAACGAAGCTTTTTTATTCAAAGAATCTTGATAAAGTCGATGATTGGCTTTTCGATTGAGACTGAAAATAAATTTAATATTTTGAAATATTTTTTTAATGAAAGATTCTGTAAAATTTACAAAAGGTTTTTTCATGGCACACTGTCGTATATGATTTCTGATAACGAGAATTGGCTGACGTATTGAAAAAAAATTAAAAAGAATTGCTGATTTTTTTTTCTAATTTTTGACAAATTTTTATGTATTATTATTACGTTTTTTTTAGGTCTCATTGAGACCTAAGAAAACGTCGCCGCCAGGATTATCATGGAAAATCACCCCCCGTCGTTAAATTTGAGACATGAGACCGCACAGAGCGGCCGCCTACCCAGGATCGGCCCTGTCTATATAATTATATATACACGTTCCGTTAAAAAAAATTAGCCCAACACAACTGTATATATATATATAGCAAATTTTAATTGATATATCATGAAGAGAATTTTAAATCGCCTAAACTCCAGAACAATCCGGCTGAGCTCAATAAGTGTTAGGTTGATCAAATATTTAAATTAAAAGTAAGCAAATATTGCAGAAATCAGAAAAGCTTAAAGATTAAGGTTAAAAGATCAAATGAATAACTAGATTGGACGACGGGGGAAATGAAATAGTTGAAAATGTAATGTGGATATAATAATGTTAACAAAATGGTAAGAGCATAATGATATTAGACAAAAATTAACGCACCTTTTGGCACCATTCTCTTACTACTTAGTAAATTATAAAAATTTCATATATCAAATAAAGCGTGTTGTTACATAGAATGTAACTATTTATTATTTAAATTCAATTTATTATTTATTATAATTCAATTACTTTATTAATATATTAATTATTCTATTTAATTATTTATTTTTAATAACTTATATTTATTTTTATTTCAATTTATTTCTTATCTGTATTAATTTCTCATTTATTTAATTGTTTATTTTTAGTTATTTATTTTTATAAATATTAATTATTATTTATTTGTTCCGAATATAACAATTGATAATAGAATAAAATCAAATATACATTGATAATGACAAATATATCAATGATTTGTCGAGAATTTTGATAATTTTAATCATTAATTCGTTCAATACATTTATTACTCACAGAATGTATAAGGTAAAGCGCATCTTTAGTAGCCAATCAGATCTTTTTGTGCTTCACCGCCGACAAATTATTATAAATTATATTTACTATTATTTGAATATATAACTAAAAATTTGTTATCGAAAATTCCATTTTCATAGTTTTTTATTTGCTTTTCATTTCAAATTATTACATTTTATTGTTTAATTTGTAAAAGAAAGTCGAGCTAGATTTTGTGTTGAATACAAATTGAAATGTTAATACTATAACCGGAAAGAAAATTCAGATAAATGAAACTGAAACTTAAAAAAATATCTAAGGTTAAAAGATTAGGTTTTATTTATAATCTTTGTTTTATTCATGTTGTTTTTTTAGTTTATATCTTACTAAGAAATTACATATTTGTCATTGAAACTATAAAAACCCAAAAACTCGTGGTAATCATCAAATCCAGAATAAAAAATCTTATTTGTTTTTCAATTATTTTTGTTTTTGTCTGAAAAGATATTCACAAACAGTTGCATTTATTAATCAAATGGATTGCATCTATGAATTGCGCTCTAGATTGAATAGGTTAAATGGACTGAGAACAATACAAATGGGATTTCCACTGTTTGGGGAATTATAAATATTCATTTCATATTCTAGTATAATTGAAGGCTGGCTATAGTTGAGCAATTACCAAAATAATAATCATACAAGTAAAAATATAACTAGTAAATTTACATTGATAAAAAAAAGACTTAAAATTTGCATAATTTTGGTTTCAACTAATACTAAAGTGACAACTAAGGATCTGACTCGAAGAATGCTTTGGTTAGCAACAATAACGGATTTCGAACAATATAGACTTTTATTGATCAAAACAATTACAAACTAGTTTTCACTTTCATGATTTGAACTAGAGAATTCATAGATAATTTAACAGTTTTCAGTGCTTATTACATCACCTCGTGAGGAATAGCAATGTTCAATAACTCAGACTTGTGATTACTTGACTGATGGTTTCAATAAAAATATTTCAGCACATTTGATTTTTTTTGCTCTTTTTAATTTGACTGCAATTTTTTTCATTGAATGATTGTAAATAAACGGCTTTTTATTATCAGCTGTTCCAAATTTTCCTAAATCATTTTATTTAAACATCTTAAATAATTTTCAAATTTTATTTTCTTTCGTGGTATTTTATCAATTGTTTTCATCAATATCATTTAATGTTTTTAAAAATATTTTTGTCTAATTTTAATTTTCCTTTTTGTTTTGTAGTTTTAATATTAAACAACATTGTTGATAATTTTATTATTTTTTATATTTTCTTTAAATTTAATAATATTTTTTTTCATACCTTACAAAATGTGTTAACATCATTTTCAAGATAAATGGTATATAATAAATGATTTTGATTGTTTTAGGATCAGAGGCGACCCTAGAACTAGGTGACGTGGAAAATAACCCAGTCAAAGTGCTTATTTCGAAGAACTAAAACCGGAACGTAAAAATTGTGAATAAAAAATAGAAATTAACCAATCAAATATTTTTAAAATTTTTTTTAAAAAATTTCAATTAATAATTATTTTATTACCGTAACTGTTCTCGTGCTTCTTCTTCACTTTTGTCAAGTAACTTGAGAACATTTTCATACGTCTCGATTTCTTTATTTAAATTAAAATGAACGTCATCAGCGCATAGATCAATGCCGTAGCGGTCTTCCCTGTAGACAATTATTTTAAAAGTACATTTTAAAGTCAAATATTTATTTAAAATATATAGTTTACTGTGGAGACATAGCAGGCTTTATTACAATGATGAGATAGTATAAAACAAATCGACAATAGGTAAGGAATCAAACAGACAAAAATACTAAACCTATTCAAAAAGTTTCGAAATCACTTTTAGCGTCCCCAGCTCTGGTATCCCCTGCTCGTCTACTCTCCGTATCTTCCCTCACTGAGCCTCTGTTCGGCACAGCTTTCATCAAGTCTTTGAATATTAAATATTAGTAAACACTTTGAAATGTTAGTATTTATTGTTATTAGACATTTCAGAATGTAAGGTTGTGGGCTTTATTATTGTAATTTTGATATGAATTAAATATTTATCGGAGGTTTTGTTTTTTAAATTTTGGCATTAAATAGTCTTATCGAAATTTATATGAATATTAAAAAGTATATCAATGTTAACGGCTACATACAAATGAACCGCAAGCAGAAAATCAAGAGAAAATTCAGCGAAAAAAATAAGTTTAATTAAACAACATGTAATAAAATAATAAAAAGACGAAAAACAAATTATGAAAAGCTATCGGGTGTAGATGATACATATTGAGAAACAATAAAAATAATTAAAACCTCATTAAGATCCAAAAAATATTAAAAAGAGAAAAAAAAGTTAAAAAATGGCAGCTTAACTAATTGAAAATCCAAAGTTCAATTTAAAGAATTAATTAATATAAAATAACAACTAAGAAAATCAAATCAAATAGCCAATAACAAATTTAATCATTTAAAACGTAAATAATTAAATATTTTTCGAGCCAAAATGAGGGGGCGGATACTCCGTGATTGGATTAAAATCACATACAAACATATAGTAAACTGTATATAAGCAAAGTGACTTGACATACCTTTAATAACTTTTATACTTCGAAGATTCGACACAAATAATTTACCAATAAGGATTTTCGTAATTTTGTAATATAATTTTAAAGACATAAATGTTGTTGTCTTATGATTCGATTACTTAGTTTATTTTTCATTTAATCATTCGTATCTCGTTTCACAATGTTGAATATATTTTACGAAACAGATCCCGGTAAAACTGAAATCAGTTTTAAAGCAATGCTCAATGACCTGGACGGCGAACAAGTTCAGGTTTGAAAATCCTCGGATTAGGTCTTCTTCATCATTAGCCTTTTTTCGGACTCAGTGATGTTCCTGACTGGTACCTAACGGGTTAGTTGAAACACTGAAAATGTCTATTGACTAAATATGACAGAGACATGCACGGGTCGATATTTTGTTATTTCATTCAGGTTCGGGTCGGGCTCGGGCTTAATTTTAAAAATTAATCAAAATCTTTTTCTATAATTTAATATAATTTTATTTACCCCAATGATGAAGGAATTAAAATAAAATTTACGTGAGTAAATTTCTTTGCTTACATAATTTAATTTAATTTAATTTAATTTGGCAAATAGCCAAAATGACGGCAATTTCATACCATAGACTTGAAAATATAATTTCTTTTATTCGGGTCGGGTAGAAATTTTAGTGGCCACTGCAGGTCTCTAAAATATGAGTATTTGCGAATTACATTTAGAAATTTTTTAAAAGACATTTTCTATTTATATAATACAAATTTACACATATTATAAACTGCTTATGACTGGTGTGGCTTTATTTAAAATAAATATGTCAGTTGAACATAATTTATATGACACATGCAAAATTTGGTGGTGTTAGACATATAATGTGATATAGTTAATACAATTAAAGTGAATAGATTATTATTGTTTTTTGGTGAATGGTGTCTTATATTACATGATATAGTTACTCAATAGAGTTCAATCTTGCATATAAATATTTGGGATTATTTTCTCATTAAATAAAATTTTGTAAGTAATTCGTATTTGGACGAGTCTTAATATACCAATTAAGTTTTTAGAGGGGTATGAATATTTAAGTTTTATATTGAGAAATCAATGAAGAAATTTATTGTTTATTGACGAAGTGGCAAAGAGATGGGACATCTAGAAAATTATTCATTCTTCTTGCCGGTCCGAACTGAAAAGGCTTGACACGACCAAACCCAACTTTTATAATATATTATAGTATGAACCCGACCCGATTTTCAAGTCTATGGTATCAAACTGCCGTAATTGTTTTTACAATGTTTTTTGTTATATTAAAAGTTTAATAATTATTTTTGATTTTATTTGTAAAATCAATAAACCTTGCAAAATGTCGCCGAAAAAAGTCACAAGAAGACAGCCATAAGAGAATTAAATTAACCATAGAAACAAAGCGTAAAATCATTGAAAATCGAGAACGGGGCATGAGTGGAATGGATCTATCGCGCACATACGACCGGTCTACTTCTACGATCTGTGCTATCCTTAAAAACAAGGACAAGATTATGGAGATAGATGCGTCAAAAGGAGTTACAAGAATATCTACGCAACGGTTACGTGTTCTCGACGATTTTGAAAGGCTGATTCTTATATGGATAAACGAGAAGCAATTACAGGGCGACACTATTAACGAGAACATCATTTGTGAGAAAGCAAAAATGATTTTCGACGACCTAGTAAAAAAGAAGCCAAGAACACTAACGGCCGAAGATGTGTTTAAGGGAAGTCATGGGTGGTTCGAAACATTTAAGAAAAGAACCGGCATCCACAGCGTCGTGAGGCATGGTAAAGCAGCCAGCTGCGATAAGAAGGCAGCAGAGAACTTTATCGGCGACTTCAAGAAACTCATAGATTCTAATGGCTATCTGCAGCAACAAATTTTTAATTGTGACGAGACGGGTCTTTTCTGGAAAAAGATGCCTAGGCGAACTTATATTACTGCAGAGGAGGATGCAATGCCCGGGCACAAGCCAATGAAAGACCGCCTCACGCTACTTTTTTGTGCTAATGCAAGCGGCGATTTGAAAGTTAAACCGCTGCTTGTTTATCATTCTGAAACCCCACGAGCATTCAAGAAGTGTAAAGTCCAAAAAAACAGGCTAAATGTGATATGGAGGTCAAACAAAAAGGCGTGGGTGACACGTGATCTTTTTACTGATTGGCTCAATAGTGTGTTTGATCCGTCTGTGAAAAATTATTTACTTCATGAGAATCTGCCGTTACATGTCTTGCTTGTTATGGATAACGCACCTGCTCATTCTCCAGGCCTACAAGATCTCGTTGAAAAATTCAAATTCATCAAGATCCAATTCATGCCTCCCAATACCACTGCTTTACTCCAGCCTATGGACCAGCAGATTATTTCAAACTTTAAGAAGCTCTACACCAAGGCACTCTTCGAGCATTGTTTTGAAATGACTGAAAAGACCAATCTCACTCTCAGAGAGTTTTGGAAAGATCACTTCCACATCGTTGCCTTCCTCAAGATTATCGAAACGGCATGGGAGGCAGTTACCAAGAGAACTCTCATTTCTGCCTGGAAGAAACTTTGGCCAGATGGTGATGGCGAATGTAACTTTGAGGGGGTTGAAACATTACCCGAAGAGTCTGTAGTTAACGAGATCGTGTCTTTGGCTACGACCATGGGACTAGAGGTAAATGTAAATGATATCGACGAGCTTGTGAAAGAGCCTAGCCAAGAGCTGACCACTGAAGAGCTAATGGAGTTACATTACGTTTCTCAAGAAGAAGTTGTGGAGGAGATTATGTCAGAGAAGGAGGAGGGAACAATAAAGCAGCAATCTTCTGGCGCAATAAGAGAAATGTTGAAATCATGGGAAACTGCTGCGTCGTACATTCAGAAATATCACCCCGATTAAGCAGTAGTTATGCGCGCTACAAATTTATTTAATGATAATGCCGTATTGCCTTTTTACCAAATTTTGAAGCGTCGCCAATAACAATCGTCACTAGACAGCTTTTTAATAAAAAAAATTAGTTATGTATCATTACAACAAATTTATTATTCGAATACTTTTTAATTTTTTGTAAAATGAATTCGCATTACAGGTTGGTTTATTCCGTTACAAAAAGAAAGACCAAGATGGTCTACAATCCTTAACAACATGATCATGTATATAATTTTCATTTAATAAAAGTATATATCATAAAATTTTTTTGTGTATTTTTTTCGGCACGGAACGAATTATCGTATTTTACCTTAATTTATATGGGAAGCGTTGTTTCGCTTAACGAGTGTTTCGCTTTACAAGGAACGTTCTGGAACGAATTATGCTCGTTAAGCGAGGTTCCACTGTATATTGTGCAATCACTAACACATTTTATTATGTTACGCAATATACACTAAACTGATTAACATATGGTCTTTGACTTTTAATGTAATATCATTACTGTAATAAAATTACAGTTAAAATAAATATCATAGAAACTGAAGTTCATAAGTAGAGTAAAGAAATCCGCTGATTAAGGCTTGATTTTAATTCCACCAAATACTTCCAAACAAAATTACATAAAACACTTTCAACCTAAAAGGAACAAATCAGAGGATCAAATTTTACCAAAATTAAAGAATTTCACACCACCTCCAATTTTGAATATGTCATAAGCAAACAATTTTTACGTCACAATGAATGGGAATTTTACCTATTCACTTTGCATGCTTTTGTATAGTGCAAATAGTCTTTAACTGCTGCTCTTGCTTTGTCAATTCTTGCTGCAGAAGTGCCAAGCATGTCAGTTTCTTTGAAAAGTTCATCTGATTTCTTTTCATTTTCGTCATTCCAATATTTTACATCATCAATTCTTTGAGCTATGAAGATATAGATATTAATAAATATAAAATAAAATAGTTGAATTTAAGAATATTTTTATTTTATAATTAAATTTAATAAATAAAGTGAAATGTTTGTTTGTGTGTTCTCTATAGAAATCAGAACAACTGGACAAATCTCAATGAAATTTGGGTAGTCATCAAGGTGAGAAGGTTCGAAGCTGAGTTTTGACCACAGAATCAGGTGACACCTGGATCAGTGGTTAATCTTTTTCATGAAAAGTTTAAGAAAAAAGCTTTATTGCACCTTCCAAATAGTTCACTGGATCATATTTGATATCCCTTACACCAAGCCCCTGATTCTGATAGTTAGAGTAAAATCTAATTGGCAAAAAATATTCATCGGGTTGATATAGTACCAAAAAGCTATCTTATTAAATTTCGAACATTCTTAAATATTAATTTTAAATCAAGACATTTCATCATTCCATAATTTAAATTTAGAATTAAATTAAATCAGTTACATGATGAAAAAATATTTGTTCAATTTTTAAAAACCTGTTTATATATAGATAATTTAAAGCTAAAGAATTTTGGTAGAAAACAATATTTTTGGTATTATGACTATAAAATGTTATAAGTTCACTAAACTTTTTGAATCAGAAAAAATTGTCACCCAAAAAAATTATTGTTAAATTCATTTACTATACTAATATTCCATTTATAATGAAATAAAAGTGATTGGAAAATAAATAATTTCGCAAAATTTCACCACCGATGATTTGATGAAAATTTTGGTAAACAGATTGATTTAGTTTGAGCAGTTTCATGATATTTATCGATATTCGCTATGAAATAATGATCAGTTGCCAGATTATTATTATTATTATTAGTTTAATTTAAATTACTTTCATTTTTATTTTAATTAATATATTTTTATTTTTTATATTCATATTTTTTTATTATTATTTAATTATTATTTTTTAATCTATTCCAGTTAACTTAAATGATTTTAGTTCATAATATATTGTTAATATTTTTATTACTTACTTATTTTTCACCAAATAACAACAAAATCATCAAATATTTCAATGAATTGCAACAAAGTTAACAAATCTTACATCAAACTTAATTTGATGTAATGCGAAAAATTAATAAAATATTGCAACAACGTTACGAATTCATTCATTTAAAATGTAAGAAAGTAATAAAATATTTTAAAATGTATAATTCATAACAAATCATGTGTAGCACAGACACCAACTATTTGAAATTTCAGGTCAAGTCATATTAAAGGAAATTAAATTTTATCCATACTTTATTACGGTGTACACTCTAGTAAACTATGTTAACTAGATAAAAAATATAAATCCACAACAAAAGATGGTTATAACACATGCTGCAACATTTTAAATTTGCAATCAAACCATGTTGTAGTGAATTAAATTCTGCCTATATATGATTACACTATAAACGGGATCTGGGCTAAAAGACCTAAAAACAAACAATATAGTATCCCAATGTAAGACATTTATGGTATGAAGCTATAATTCTTGTTCTTTGTTAAATAAACAGCCAAACTTTGGAAAAATTCAAAAAATTGACTGAGTTTCGGATGATAAGTTTATTATTTTCATTATTGAAAATAGTTGCTTGCAAATATGCGTGCTTCCAAATAAATTCATTATCTGCCTTGAGCCTATCAAGTGCTAGTCATCGGGAATTCAAAACTTTGTAATGATAAAAATTCGAAATTTTTGTTTACTTTGTTGAGTTGACAGCAGTAGTATGATGTGAGCCCATCAGATACAACCAGTAGTATTGTGCTAAATTTTTTTACCGGAACGCGTATATATAATTATATAGACAGGGCCGATCATGGGTAGGGGGCAGTTCTGGATCCCGTCGCCAGGATCGGCCCATTTATATAGTATAAAAAGGAAAGGAAACGAAAATCATTACGAAACCCATTTTGTGTATATGTATATATATATATATATATATATGTTTATTACAATAATAGGAATGTTTAATAAAAATTAGTTAACAAATTATAAAGTACGCATATTAGATACTCAAACAATATTGCATAAATATTTTTAACAATACATAAAATCAATAAGTCAGCCAATTCTCGTTATCAGAAATCATCTTTAGTTCCGGAACGCGTTCCTGTCCAAAAAGGAAGTACCGGGACGACGTTCCGGAGCGTTCCGGCTCGACATCACCAGTGGATGCAACCCCCCCCCACATAGGCTTACGTAATATGACATAATATCTGACCTCTGTCCACTCAGAGGCTACCTAGTAAAACTTAAATTTGAACACTTGATTTACAAAATTCAATATTTTAAGAAAATAATTCACAAAGTTTAAAATTTCAACTTAACTAAATGTAAAAAATTAAATTATACAGGATTTACTTTACCAATTTCTATAAAATTTTAAATTTACAGCAAATAAAATATACAGATTTATATTCTATTAAAAAATTTAATTTTGAAAATAAAAAATAATTCGCCCACGATAGGATTATTACTGACTCAAAAAATTATTACCGACACCAGGCTGTTAATAAGTCTCATTTTATTAACCAAATTTCTAATAATAATAATAATAATAATAATAATAATAATAATAATAATAATAATAATAATAATAATAATAATAATAATAATAATAATAATAATAATAATAATAATAAATAATAATAATAAATAATAATAATAATAATAATAATAATAATAATAATAATAATAATAATAATAATAATAATAATAATAATAATAATAATAATAATAATAATAATAATAATAATAATAATAATAATAATAATAATAATAATAATAATAATAATAATAATAATAATAATAATAATAATAATAATAATAATAATAATAATAATAATTACAAAACAATAGAATAATAAGACAAACACATTTTCAAGACAACATTTATTTAAATAAAAGCTTCAATATCTTCGACATCAGTGGCATTGATACCTAAATAATATCAGAATGCAAAACCTTTGTTTTTACCTACCCATTGACGTTGATCATCGTTGTTACTTAAAGCAATTTTACAATTTTTAAAAGTAAACAACTGATGATTTCTCGTCCTATTCTTGTTTGAGGAACAGAAAAAATTGTATCGTTTCTATAACAACCAAGATAAGAAAGATGTTTTATTTCAGTTCCTTCCAAAGTAATTCCCTTTGCTTTATTACTTTCCGTTTCACCTAAATGACTATAGCATTTTGGTCGTAAGAAAACCCATTCCTTATATCCAAGTCCCTTACTCTAATCTTTGAATTTACCTATTACTGAGTCTTGAATACAAAGGATGACCAATATCATAATTCGAAGTGTCCAAAAGATTATCCGAAACCATTGCAGGTAAAAGAGTACTTAATTTACCTCAACTTCATCCAACTCTATAAATTATTAGCGATACCATCAACTATTTTAGATTTTGTGGTTTTATGAAAATAAGTCACTAGGTTTACAATTGAAAGTCACTGGACTCAATATATAAATTGACAAAGAATAATCGATCGATGAGTTATTATTATTATTATTAGAAATTTGGTTAATAAAATGAGACTTATTAACAGCCTGGTGTCGGTAATAATTTTTTGAATCAGTAATAATCCTATCGTGGGCGAATTATTTTTTATTTTCAAAATTAAATTTTTTAATAGAATATAAATCTGTATATTTTATTTGCTGTAAATTTAAAATTTTATAGAAATTGGTAAAGTAAATCCTGTATAATTTAATTTTTTACATTTAGTTAAGTTGAAATTTTAAACTTTGTGAATTATTTTCTTAAAATATTGAATTTTGTAAATCAAGTGTTCAAATTTAAGTTTTGAGTGACTTATTTTTAATTAAATAAACTATCAATATACTATAATTGTTGTAAACTTAAATTTTCATGAAAATTATTAAAGTTTTATGATTATTTTGATAGGGTTATTACGTAATATACTACTAACAAAATAGCCAGTAAGCTAAATAATTTAGAATTGAATATTTATTTTAAGGCGAGTTTGATGTTAATTTATTATGTTTAATGATTAGTTTATAATTTTTTATGTAATAATATAATTAACAATTGAAAATTTCATGTAAATATAATTTTTTAATATATCACATGCAAGTAACATAAATCAATGAGGTAAATGAAACTCTTATGTTTATATGAAGTAAGCAATATAATAATATGAATTGTACTAGTTAGTGATTTTGTTAAGTCTACGACTTAGTCGTAGACGTAGTTGTAGGCGATGATGGGCGATGATGGGTTTGGATGGGTATCGGTGATCGTTGGTTGGTGTGTGTGTGTGAACGGTTTAAGAACGGAAAGTTCTAGAAGGCGGGTTTGTGTAAGTTGGTAGGTGTGTTGGTCCACAACTACGTGACATAATGACAGTTAAGTAATAGGTGTGTTGGTCCACGTGACATAATAACGGTTAGGTTATAAGTGTGTCTCCCGGTAGTGGCTGACCAGTGGGCACGTTACATAATCGTGAGGTCATCTGGCAACAGTAGACAAAGGTCAGTTACTAGTTAGCAACTAAGTGGATAGAGGTCAGATATTATGTAAGCCTAGGCGGTGTATCTAACTGGCGCACATCCTACTACTGACAGCCCTGGGCTTATTTTCATTTTGTTTTATATATTACATTTTTAGATGTTATCAAAATATGAATCATACATAAATTATATCAACACTGAGTAAAAGTGGTTGGGTTTAGGTGATTTTTTGAATGAAAGGTACGAGATTCATAGAAATGGGTAATAAGCATGACAAATTTTATAGTGTAAAACATAAAGTAATTTAGCAAAAAACGTAGTTTCAAAGTTTAACTCTCCAACCCAAAAAGTTTGAATTTAAACATGTTTCAATAAAAACACGGGCAAAAAAATTTCAATATTTATTGGTTGAAAACACGTAAAAACTAATCTATTTATAATGGAAATTGCCATTTCGGTCAAAAGGTTAGGATGGGTATTAGCTACATTGCTCTAGTGGTGAAGCATATCCATTTAAGTATTGACTGTCATTTTCATTATCTCCTGAACTGCTGCAACTGGTTGTAGATATTGTCGGCTCTTATTTGATTGTAACTCAAAGCACTTGTGTCTGAGATGTACTGATACATAACATTGACCGCATTTAACGTTTGGAGTAGTGGGATACAGGCCCTCTAGCTCACATACCCCCCACCCCCCCCAAATTTTTTTTTGCGCTAAGTTTAAAAGTACAAATTTTTTAGAACAAAGACAATGACTCATTCAAGGTCATTGGATGACTCATCAAAATTTTAAAACAAAGACCATGACTCATTCAAGGTCATTGGATGACTCATCAAAATTTTAAAACAAAGACCATGACTCATTCAAGGTCATTGGATGAGTCATCAAAATTTTAAAACAAAGACCATGACTCATTAAAGGTCATTCAAGGTCATGGAAAAGTAGGTCAAGGCCATTCAAGGTCATTGGATGACTCATCATTTTTTCAAAAATTTTTCGATGTTTAAAAGTACATCTATTTTCAAGGTCATTCAAGGTCATTGGATGACTCATCGTTTTTTCAAAAAATTTTCTATGTTTAAAAGTACATCTATTTTCAAGGTCATTCAAGGTCATTGGATGACTCATCATTTTTTCAAAAATTTTTCTATGTTTAAAAGTACATCTATTTTCAAGGTCATTCAAGGTCATTGGATGACTCATCATTTTCCACAAATTTTTCTATGTTTAAAAGTACATTTATTTTCAAGGTCATTCAAGGTCATTGGATGACTCATCATTTTTTCAAAAATTTTTCTATGTTTAAAAGTACACCTATTTTTAAGGTCATTCAAGGTCAAGGTCATTGGATGACTCATCATTTTTTCAAAAATTTTTCTATGTTTAAAAGTACATCTATTTTCAAGGTCATTCAAGGTCAAGGTCATTCAAGGTCAAGGTCATATTATTTTTAATCATTTTTAAATTTAAATTTACTACTTATAAAAATAAATAGTATATGTTTGTAAATTATTTTATTATTATTATTATTATTATTTTTCAAGGTCATTCAAGGTCAAGGTCATTCAAGGTCAAGGTCATATTATTTTTAATCATTTTTAAATTTAAATTTACTACTTATAAAAATAAATAGTATATGTTTGTAAATTATTTTATTATTATTATTATTATTATTATTATTATTATTATTATTATTATTATTATTATTATTATTATTTTTCAAGGTCATTCAAGGTCATTCAACGTCAAGGTCATATTATTTTTAATCATTTTTAAATTTAAATTTACTACTTATAAAAATAAATAGTATATGTTTGTAAATTATTTTATTATTATTATTATTATTTTTCAAGGTCATTCAAGGTCAAGGTCATTCAAGGTCAAGGTCATATTATTTTTAATCATTTTTAAATTTAAATTTACTACTTATAAAAATAAGTAGTATATATTTGTAAATTATTTTATTATTATTATTACTATAATTAATATTTTTATTATTATTATTAATATTATTATTAATATTGTTGTTATTATTATTATTATTATTATAATTATTATTATTATTATTATTATTATTATTATTATTATTTTTATTATTTAACTTATAAATTTGTAAATTTTAATTAATTTTATTATTAATTTTTATAAATATTATTATTATTATTATTATTATTATTATTATTATTATTACTATAATTTATATTTATTATTATTATTAATATTATTATTAATATTATTATTATTATTATTATTATTATTGTCAAGGTTATTGGATGACTCATCATAATTTTTCAAGGTCATTGAAAAGTAGGTCAAGGTCATTCAAAATTTCTCGAGGTCATTATTTTTAAACATTTTTAAATTTTAATTTACTACTTATTTTTATTATCATTATTAATATTATTATTAATATTATTATTACTTTTTATTATTCTATTATTACTTATAAAAAAATTTTTTAATACTTATAAAAACTTTAATTATTATTAATATTAATATTTTTATTAATTTTATTATTATTATTATTTTTAATATACTTATTACTTATAAAATTTATTAAAATTTTTATTATTATTAATACTTTGAAAACTTTTTATAATATTATTAATATAATTATTTTTATTATTATTGTTTTTATTATTATTATTGTCAAGGTCATTGGATGAGTCTTAATTTTTTTTTTCAAGGTCATTTTAAAGTATGTCAAGGTCATTTAAAATTTCACAAGGTCTTAGTATTTTTAAACATTTTTATATAAATTTACTACTTATTTTTATAAGTAATGTTTTAATGTTTTTTAATTTTAATTTTATTATTATTATAATTTTCTTAAAGTCATAATATTTTTAGTCATTTTTAAATATAAATTTACTACTTATTTTTATAAGTAATGTTTTAATATTTATTATTATTATTATTTTCAAGGTTATTGGATGAGTCATAATATTATTTCAAGGTCATTTAAAAGTAGGTCAATGTCATAGTATTTTTAAACATTTATAATTTTAATATACTACTTATTTTTTATAAGTAGTGTTTTAATGTTCTTTAATTTTTATTCTTTTAGTATTATTATTATTATTATTATTATTATTATTATTATTATTATTATTATTATTATTATTATCTTATAAGTAGTGTTTTAATGTTTTTTAATTTTAATTTTATTATTATTATTATTATTTTTATTATTATTATTGTTATTTTTATTATTATTAATAATATTACAAGTTTTATTATTATTATTTTCATTATTATTTTATATAAATTTTCAACAAAGTATATAAAATTAATATTGAATAGAAAAAGTTTGTTCAATTGTGGTTCATAGTATAGAGGGATAGAACAATTGTAAATGTTTGTAAAAAGTTAAAGAAAAATTCTATATTTTTAAGAAAATATGTGCAAATAAATATCAAAACTAATTATGGCTCAAATGTGTGTGTTAAACCATCGATATGTTACAGTGTTTATGGAAAAACTTTAATGAAAATATGTGTTATTTTCAACAATTTATGAAATATTTATTTTATGGCTAATAATGTGTATGTGTTAAATCATAAAAAATAGTTCAATATTTATGTAAAGTTTGAGATTGTTAAGAAAATGTATATAATTTATGATACACACGTGTTTTTTGATTGAAATATGTGTGTTTGTTTTACCGATATAAGAAAAACTATGGACAATTTTTAAGAAAATACACGTAATTTATGATTATCATGGGATTAGAATTTGATTAAAGTTGTGAGAAAGTTGTTAAATTTGAGATAAAACTGATTAATTTGTAAATAATGTTATTACTTTGAAGAAATTTTAAAATAAGACCTTCAGCAAATTGGTAAGAAAATAGTAGTTATTGAGTAATACTTATTAAAATTACCAAAGTTTTTGACAAGTCTTGATAGATCTTTAATAAAATTTGTTAGTACTTTGAATAAGAATTTAAAAAAAGTTTCAAAAAAACAGTAGCAAATCGTAAAGAAACTAGTACTTATCAGTTAATTAAATTAACTAAGTTGTAAAATAATTGAAAAAATTTTTTAGATTTTTTAAAATTTTAAGATTGTTAGGTAATTGTTCTAGGTACTTGTTGAATAAAAATTAATGTATTTTATCAACAGCTCATAGTTTTTAATCGTACAATTTCTCTTCATTCCTGGAAATAATCGTAAATATTTAAATTATTCAGAAAATTGTCAATAACAACATAAATAATAGGTAACCAAATATTTTTAAATACTAGTCAATTTAATTTTTAATTTAATTACAAATATAATAATAATAAATAAATACTTGTATACAAATAGTTATATGAATCAATCAATTTCTTAGAACTAAAATCTTATCGATATATTCTGATTAACCTTAAATCAATGAAAAAAGTAACAATTTTCCTAAGTATTTTATAAATTCAACCAACTCAATTTCCTTTAAAAAAAAAAATACTATAAATTCGACTCTCAACCAATCATTCCTCTTCAAATGTCATTTTTCACTCCACTATACCAACTATATTCATAATTTTTATAAAAGCCTATCAAGTAGATAATATTTACCTTTTGAATACCAATATTCATTCCAGTAAATTTCTTTAGAAATATTATAAATTACTTTCTTGACCAATAATTTTCCATCAAATAACAATATTTCCAGCCATATTCAATATTTTTCATAAAAATCATAAAAATACCAATTTAGATAATATTTACCCTTTAAATAACAATATTTAACCAACCAACCCCCTTTAAAATGACAACAAACTTGTTAATTGACTATTTCTCACTAAAGTAAATTCCACTCTAGACCAATCATTTCCCATCAAATAACACTTACCCCTACCCTACCAACTATATTCATTATTTTTTATAGAAATCACCCTTTAAATAACGATATTTAACCGACTCAGTACCTTAAAAATATCAACAAATCTGTTCTTAATCGATTATTTTCTTAAAAGATCATAAATTTTCTTCTTAGCCAATTGTTTCTCACTAAAATAAAATAAAATTTACTCTCAACCAATCAATTCTCTTTAAATGACATTAATCCAAGCTATATTCATTATTTTCATAAAAAATCACCGACTTATATCGATATTCAACCGAATAAATTTCTTGAAATCCCTTAAAATAGAATTCATCTCGTGACCAATCCTTTCCCCTTAAAAGATCATAAATTCTCTTCTTAACAAATCATTTCTCTTTAAATGACAATATTTCCACTCTCAAAAGATTTACACACATATTGATATCTATCTGAACAAATCCCCCTAAAAATATTATAAATTCCTCCTCTATATTCTCCATTTAGAAAATATTTACCTTTTGAATACCAATATTCAACCAACTCAACCCTTAAAAATGGTAACAAACTTGTTCTTAATCGATTATTTCCTTAAAATATCATAAAATTTACTCTTAACCAATCATTTCCATTGAAATAACATTTCCCCCCAACTGCACCAATAATATACATATTTTTTAAAAACATACAAGGTAAAATTTCTTTAGAAATCTATGTTTAACCGACTACTCCTTAAAAATTCATCATTCGAATCATATTTACTATACGTATTCAACCAATCAAATTCCCTTAAAATTATCATAAAAATTTGAATTTTACCAATAAAAATAAATTTTCTTTAAAGTATTACAAAATTGTTATCATCATTTTCCATCGAAAATCACCACAATTTTGTTCTGGCAACAATTTCAAGCAATTAAAAAATTCATCAAAAATGACTAAATCGAATAAAGTCTATGTTTCCCACATAAATTAAATTATTGTAAAATATATATCATATTGCTCATTAAAATTAATCAGTAAATCAAGTATAAATTCAATAAAAATTACCAGTCAACCATTAGAGATATATCAATGATTTTCATAACTATACTGATAACCACACTGAGCATCCCCTTAAAAATCTCTAAATTATACTACTTTTGTGATTGATATCCATGAAATCAATATTAGATTTGAAAATGAAAGTAATTATTGACCCCTTTATTTACACTGTAAATCAATTAAAATTTTAGGTTTCACTAAAATATTTTTAAAAATTAACTGATTTAATCAACTATTTAAATAGAACATAAAATTATAATTAAAATATCATTTACTATTCAAAATCTATCAGTCAAATTGGATTCTAATTGGTAAATAATTATCTTAAATAGATGTTTCATAAACATTTTGATCCTAAATTTATTTATTTTTTTTTTTTTATTTAAAATAATCTTAAAATCAAGTCTAATCTAATAAATTAGGAAGAATTAATTGTTTCTAAAATTATAGATTTACCCTAATTTCTTCAATAATTTCATTAAAACATAATCAAACCTTAAATCCATTAAAATTCAAAAGAAACCATAAAATTCACAAAGATGATTAAAATTTACTAAATAAATACTCGTAAAACTAGATATTACTTAAATTATATAAAATTTCCCTAAAAGCTCTAATTGATTTACATAGCCTAAAATTATTTTATTTTTGTCGAGTACAACCTAATCTATTGAAAGATGTAATTTATTTAGTTAAATTTTCATTGAAAATAACAAGTCAACAAATGGAATTTTAATTAGTAAAGATTATATTCTATAAAGAAAATTTTCTGTGAAGAAGTAATATTGGTGAGATAGTACATTAAGTGACTAAAATCGTTGAAATTACTGAAAACAATGGGATAGCTAAAGATATCTACTAAATAGATGAATTATCAATTGATATCTTAATAACTTACAAGGGTAATATACTTTGAATGGAGAAAATATACATCGAAGAGAAAAATATTCGTTGACGAGGAAAAAACATTCATTGAATAAGGAAAACATTAATTGAAGAGAGAAAATATTCACTAAAGAGGAAAGCAATCATTAAAGTGAGAAAATATGAATTGAAGCTAACAAATATTCAGTGAATCGAGAATTGCTTATAATAAATTAGTCGGTAAAATTTCTCAATGATGAGATGAAATATCAATTAAATATTGTGAAATACTTGAAATAAATGGTCTGAATTATTCAATGATCAACAAATATACATAAAAGATGAAAATATTTACTGAAAATCAATTGTACTTTAAGAGTGTATTAATTAATATTATATTAAATTAAAAATTATTAACAATTGAGTAGATTTCATCGGTTAATTATATTTAAATAGGGATATATATTTTTGATGGATACTTATGCGCGGAAAATAGTTATTAAAAACAATAACCGTGCGCGTATACTAATTCGGCGAATATACATCAAATACTGAGATATTAGAAATCAAATCTAAGTCTCTTACAATAGTAAATTCAAAACACATTGAATAATATATTTTGAATGAACATTATGGATATCTATTGCTTTTAAGAATTATTATCTAAATGTTATTAATGTCGATAAAACTTATATTTAAATACTTTTTATATGTAACTATTGACAATATATTATTTTCAATTCTAAATTTATTCTATTATTTGAAATTATATTCGAAATTTAGTTAAAATAATTTTTTATTGATTAGTAAATAGAATATTTGATTTAGTTTTATACTCAAATAAACTTTTGGACAAATTAAAAATATTTTGAATATCTCTTTATAAATTGATGGTTATAAATAAATATCCAAATGTAAAATTAATTTAAAAATTTTATTCAATTGTAACTATTGACAAAATAATAATTTAAATTCAAAAATAATAAGAACATCAAAAATGATTGTTATTTCTAAAAGTAAATTTATAACATTTTATAAAAAGCAATAATTAATATAAAACATACATCAATTTTCTGAATTTATTTAATATTACAAAATACTAAATGTTTCTTATAATCATAATACCAAATTATTCATCTATTCATTGTATTGTTTACTATATTCCATTATTTGTTGGACTTTCTACTACATTCTTCCTACTTGTTATATCCACCATATTTATAGTATTAAATTTGCCGCATTTGTTGAATATTCGTAGGATTTGTATATATTCTATATACATAAGATATATATATGAATATTAAATTTGCCAGATTTATTGAATATTCGTTGGATTTGTGAATTCGCCGGATTTGTATATATTCGCTGGATTTGTATATATATTCTATATACATAAGATATATATATGAATATTAAATTTGTCAGATTTATTGAATATTCGCCGAATTAGTATACGCGCACGGTTATTGTTTTTAATAACTATTCTTCCGCGCATAAGTATCCATCAAAATATATATCCCTATTTAAATATAATTAACCGATGAAATCTACTCAATTGTTATAATTTTTAATTTAATATAATATTAATTAATACACTCTTAAAGTACATTGATTTTCAGTAAATATTTTCATCTTTATGTATATTTGTTGATCATTGAATAATTCAGACCATTTATTTCAAGTATTTCACAATATTTAATTGATATTTCATCTCATCATTGAGAAATTTTACCGACTAATTTATTATAAGCAATTCTCGATTCACTGAATATTTGTTAGCTTCAATTCATATTTTCTCACTTTAATGATTGCTTTCCTCTTTAATGAATATTTTCTCTCTTCAATTAATGTTTTCCTTATTCAATGAATGTTTTTTCCTCGTCAACGAATATTTTTCTCTTCGATGTATATTTTCTCATTCAAAGTATATTACACTTGTAAGTTATTAAGATATCAATTGATATTTCATCTATTTAGTAGATATCTTTAGCTATCCCACTGTTTTCAGTAATTTCAACGATTTAGTCACTTAATGTACTATCTCACCAATATTACTTCTTCACTGAAAATTTTCTTTATAGAATATAATCTTTACTAATTAAAATTCCATTTGTTGACTTGTTATTTTCAATGAAATTTAACTAAATAAATTACATCTTTCAATAGATTAGGTTGTACTCGACAAAATAAAATAATTTTAGGCTATGTAAATCAATTAGAGCTTTTAGGGAAATTTTATTATAATTTAATTAATATCTAGTTTTACGAGGTATTTATTTTAGTAAATTTTAATCATCTTTGTGAATTTTATGGTTTTCTTTTGAATTTTAATGGATTTAAGGTTTGATTATGTTTTTAATGAAATTATTGAAGAAATTAGGGTAAATCTATAATTTTAGAAACAATTAATTTCTTCCTAATTTATTAGATTAGACTTGATTTAAGATTATTTTAAATAAAAAAAAAAATAAATAATAAATTTAGGATCAAAATGTTTATGAAACATCTATTTAAGATAATTATTTACCAATTAGAATCCAATTTGACTGATAGATTTTGAATAGTAAATGATATTTTAATTATAATTTTATGTTCTATTTAAATAGTTGATTAAATCAGTTAATTTTTAAAAATATTTTAGTGAAACCTAAAATTTTAATTGATTTTACAGTGTAAATAAAGGGGTCAATAATTACTTTCATTTTCAAATCTAATATTGATTTCATGGATATCAATCACAAAAGTAGTATAATTTAGAGATTTTTTAAGGGATGCTCAGTGTGGTTATCAGTATAGTTATGAAAATCATTGATATATCTCTAATGGTTGACTGGTAATTTTTATTGAATTTATACTTGATTTACTGATTAATTTTAATGAGCAATATGATATATATTTTACAATAATTTAATTTATGTGGGAAACATAGACTTTATTCGATTTAGTCATTTTTGATGAATTTTTTAATTGCTTGAAATTGTTGCCAGAACAAAATTGTGGTGATTTTCGATGGAAAATGATGATAACAATTTTGTAATACTTTAAAGAAAATTTATTTTTATTGGTAAAATTCAAATTTTTATGATAATTTTAAGGGAATTTGATTGGTTGAATACATATAGTAAATATGATTCGAATGATGAATTTTTAAGGAGTAGTCGGTTAAACATAGATTTCTAAAGAATTTTACCTTGTATGTTTTTAAAAATATGTATATTATTGGTGCAGTTGGGGGGAAATGTTATTTCAATGGAAATGATTGGTTAAGAGTAAATTTTATGATATTTTAAGGAAATAATCGATTAAGAACAAGTTTGTTACCATTTTAAGGGGTTGAGTTGGTTGATATTGGTATTCAAAAGGTAAATATTTTCTAATGGAGAATATAGAGGAGGAATTTATAATATTTTTAGGGGGATTTGTTCAGATAGATATCAATATGTGTGTAAATCTTTGAGAGTGAAATATTGTCATTTAAAGAGAAATGATTTGTTAAGAAGAGAATTTATGATCTTTAAGGGGGAAAGGATGGTCACGAGATGAATTCTATTTTAAGGGATTTCAAGAAATTTATTCGGTTGAATATCGATATAAGTCGGTGATTTTTTTATGAAAATAATGAATATAGCTTGGATTAATGTCATTTAAAGAGAATTGATTGGTTGAGAGTAAATTTTATTTTATTTAGTGAGAAACAATTGGCTAAGAAGAAAATTTATGATCTTTTAAGAAAATAATCGATTAAGAACAGATTTGTTGATATTTTTAAGGTACTGAGTCGGTTAAATATCGTTATTTAAAGGTGATTTCTATAAAAATAATGAATATAGTTGGTAGGGTAGGGGTAAGTGTTATTTGATGGGAAATGATTGGTCTAGAGTGAATTTACTTTAGTGAGAAATAGTCAATTAACAAGTTTGTTGTCATTTTAAAGGGGTTGGGTTGGTTAAATATTGTTATTTAAAGGGTAAATATTATCTAAATTGGTATTTTTATGATTTTTATGAAAAATATTGAATATGGCTGGAAATATTGTTATTTGATGGAAAATGATTGGTCAAGAAAGTAATTTATAATATTTCTAAAGAAATTTACTGGAATGAATATTGGTATTCAAAGGTAAATATTATCTACTTGATAGGCTTTTATAAAATTATGAATATAGTTGGTATAGTGGAGTGAAAAATGACATTTGAAGAGGAATGATTGGTTGAGAGTCGAATTTATAGTATTTTTTTTTTAAAAGGAAATTGAGTTGGTTGAATTTATAAAATACTTAGGAAAATTGTTACTTTTTTCATTGATTTAAGGTTAATCAGAATATATCGATAAGATTTTAGTTCTAAGAAATTGATTGATTCATATAACTATTTGTATACAAGTATTTATTTTATTATTATTATATTTGTAATTAAATTAAAAACTAAAATTGACTAGTATTTAAAAATATTTGGTTACCTATTATTTATGTTGTTATTGACAATTTTCTGAATAATTTAAATATTTACGATTATTTCCAGGAATGAAGAGAAATTGTACGATTAAAAACTATGAGCTGTTGATAAAATACATTAATTTATTCAACAAGTACCTAGAACAATTACCTAACAATCTTAAAATTTTAAAAAATCTAAAAAATTTTTTCAATTATTTTACAACTTAGTTAATTTAATTAACTGATAAGTACTAGTTTCTTTACGATTTGCTACTGTTTTTTTGAAACTTTTTTTTAAATTCTTATTCAAAGTACTAACAAATTTTATTAAAGATCTATCAAGACTTGTCAAAAACTTTGTAATTTTAATAAGTATTACTCAATAACTACTATTTTCTTACCAATTTGCTGAAGGTCTTATTTTAAAATTTCTTCAAAGTAATAACATTATTTACAAATTAATCAGTTTTATCTCAAATTTAACAACTTTCTCACAACTTTAATCAAATTCTAATCCCATGATAATCATAAATTACGTGTATTTTCTTAAAAATGTCCATAGTTTTCTTATATCGGTAAAACAAACACACATATTTCAATCAAAAAACACGTGTGTATCATAAATTATATACATTTTCTTAACAATCTCAACTTTACATAAATATTGAACTATTTTTTATGATTTAACACATACACATTATTAGCCATAAAATAAATATTCATAAATTGTTGAAAAATAACACATATTTTCATTAAAGTTTTCCATAAACACTGTAACATATCGATGGTTTAACACACCATTTGAGCCATAATTAGTTTTGATATTTATTTGCACATATTTCTTAAAAATATAGAATTTTTCTTTAACTTTTTACAAACATTTACAATTGTTCTATCCCTTTATACTATGAACCACAATTGAACAAACTTTTTCTATTCAATATTAATTTTATATACTTTGTTGAAAATTTATATAAAATAATAATGAAAATAATAATAATAAAAACTTGTAATATTATTTAATAATAAAAATAACAATAATAATAATAAAAATAATAATAATAATAATAATAAAATTAAAATTAAAAAACATTAAAACACTACTTATAAGATAATAATAATAATAATAATAATAATAATAATTGTGAGGAGTTAAAATTAAAATACTAAATTAAATTAGTTCACGATTAAAATTTGTAAAGTTTTAATTGAAACTTAAATTATGTTAAGATATTAAAATTGAAATGATAATTGAAATTTTAAAATAAAATAATTTTTAATAAAATTGAAATTCAAGTATGAATGCAATGGTATGTTGATATTTGGTTGAAATTAAAATTTAGAAAATGTCCCAAGAATATTTTTATATAATCAGATTTTATGAAATATAATTTGGATTTAATAGTCTTAGTAATTTATTTTGATGACTGAAGAATTGAATGTTATAGCTTCTAACATGGCGACCATTCCAACGGATCTGCTTATTGGAAGATTACTTCCAGAGAATTCCACAGAGGAGATGACCTCGAATTATTTATCAAAGAATGTCAGAGGTTCTTTGAAATAACGAAGACACCAGTGAAGACACAAATGGTACTAGTTATTACACTTCTGGACAGGACTTTGATTGAAGAATATGAAGCCGCAGAAGGTAAAACCGTTGAACAGAAATTAAGAGCAGCTTTTCATCGACCAACGTCATTGATTGATGACTTAGAGAAGCCTTGAACTACGAGCAAGGTAACGATTCAGCGGAAATATTTATAGAGAAAATATCAAAAATGACTAAAAAATTGGCCTCACACACTTGGAATGAGGAAGAAATTCAGAAATGTTTATTGACACATTGTGTAAGAGATAAAGAAGTCAGGAAAGAAATCGAAATGAAAGATCTCAAAACGCGGAACAAATTAAAGAAACTATAAAGAAGATAGAAAAGTTAACAGGTATTGAACAAGTAAACACGGTGAGATCAATACGACCTACAACTGGGGGAAGAACTTATAGAGATGTAGTACAAGTTGGAGCCACGAAGAGAGAAATCAACGAATGGAAACCAGAGACAAGAGTTAAAGTGATAGAATGCTGGACGTGTCAAAAACCGGGACACAGTAGCAGAGAATGTAATATAAAAAGAAGATTTCAATGTTATGCATGTGGTGTTGAAGGTCACATACGAAGAGAATGCCCAACAATCAAATGTCATAGATGCAATGCACGAGGACACAAAGAAGAGAGTGCTACACAAAATATGGAAAGACGAAACCAAAGAAGAGATCGAGACCAAAGGAAGATGTCAGGAGGAAGAATTCAAAGAAATACCTATCAACAAAGGGAAGATATGTATCAACCAAGGAACGTACATCAAAGACAATGGGGAAACAACAATATAACAGAAAAGATATTGCAGCTATCGAGTCTGATGATGAGATGATGAATACAAAACTGTCAAGCCAGCCAGACGAGTATAACAGGGAGAATGACCCAACGAGCACGCTCCGTCAAACGGACATTGATCGGAGCAATTTACTAAGTAAGATTGATTTCAACCAAAGAATGAATGCTAACGGTATGTGTATTTAAGTATGGATGATGATTGTATGATTGATAAAGATTGTAGTGTTTTTGAACGTGATATTAATAATAATAGTAGTGTAGAATTAAAAGTCGAATGATAAGGAAAGTCAGAAAAAATTTAAAGAGGAGTGTAAAGTAAATGAAGTAGTAAAACACGAGAGAAAGAACGATAGAGAAAATTACAAATTCCTAAAGAAAAATGGAGACGTGTGTATTAATGGAATTGTAGAAGATACTAGAGAGCAGAATATTTTGTCAGTAGAAGAACAAAAAAGTCCAGTAATAACATATAATATAATGCAAGGTAGACCGAGTACAACACTGGATATCCAAGGGCGGAAAGTAGATTGTTTATTGGATACAGGAGCGCGAATTAATGTGATGGCTAAATCTGTAACTGATCGATTAGAAAATATCGAAATATTAGAAACAAGGGAATCGCTAAGATGTGCAAACAACAGTAGATTAGAAACTATGGGTAAACTAAACATCAATGTTAAAATGGGCAGAATGGAAAGAAATGTAACATTCATTATAGTAAAGAATTTAATACCAGAAATTATTGGAGGAGTAGAACTACAAAGGTTATTTGGTATAGAATTGAAATGTATACTAGAAGAACATGAAAAACGTAGTGATTTCATTTGCGAAATAGAAGCTAGATTTGGGCGGATTATAACGGATGAAGAAAGATTACGTCATGCCATCGACGTTTTAAAAGTTACCGGAAATAAGAGACTGCTAGAAATATTTCAGGCAAACAAGAATGTTTTTATGGCAGATAAATGGGACATTGGGTGTACCAATCTGATAAAACATAAGATCATCACGAAAGGAGAGCCAATAATGATTAAACCGAGACGTCAGCCAATAAATTTGGAAGACAAGATTGAGGAAGCAATAAAAAATCTAGAAAACACGGAATAATTAGGAAGTGCAATTCACCGTGGAACACACCTTTAGTTTGTGTATGGAAGAAAGAGAAAAAAGACATCAGGCTTTGTCTAGACTTCAGACAATTAAACAAGATAACAGAAAGACAAGCATTTCCAATGCCAAATGTAGATGAAATTTTAGACATCCTACACGGATCCAGATATTTTAGCTCAATCGACTTGGGAAATGCTTATTACCAAGTGAAGTTAGATAAAGAATCTCAAGAGAAAACAGCATTCTCAACAAAAGAAGACAGTTCTGTTTTAACAGGATGCCGTTCGGTATTGCAGCGGCACCAGGAACATTTCAAGATTAATGACGAAAGTATTGAAAGACTTGTGGAAAGATGGAGTGATGGTATATTTAGACGACATCCTAATATTCACAAAGACAGAAGAAGACCATTAAACATATTTGGAAAAGTCCTAGGGAAGATCGCAACAGCAGGACTAAGATTGAACCCCGAAAAATGTCAAATATTTAGAAAAGAAGTGAAGTTTCTGGGACACATAATAAATAAAGACGGCATACAAACAGATAATACTAAAATAGAAGCAATACAATCATTTCAAAAACCAAAATGTGTGAAGAATCTGAGGAGCTTTCTGGGTATCTGTAACTATTATCGACGGTTCATAAAAGACTATGCAAAGAAGGCAAGAGCACTAGAAAGTATATGCGGAAAAAACAATGAGAAAATAAGATGGACAGAGATGTGTGAAAAGGCTTTCGGGGAAATGAAAGAAGCATTGATAACCGCCCAGTATTGGTATTCCAGATTTCAGAAAGAATTTATATTAGACACAGACGCGAGCTTCGATACTATTGGAGCAGTTCTTTCGCAAAAGGATGAAAAAGGACATGAACATGTCATTGCATATGGTTCACATGCGATGAGCAGCCACGAAAAAGGATACTGCATTACCAGAAAAGAATTATTGGCAATATACTATTTTTGTAAACATTTCAACCACTACTTATATGGTAAGAGATTCGTACTGAGAACGGACCATAAAGCTATTACGTTTATGGTACACGAAAACAATAACGGCTCACTTCGAGCATGGATCAATACTATTTAAGCAGTCTGGTATTAAATGATAAGAAGGACAGCATACAAACGCGGATATTTGCTATCAGGAACTCGGAATTGTGTACAGTTATGATGGAACACGGAAAGACGCAAACCGCAAATTTAAACCCAGATTTAACCATAACAGCAGAGGGATATACAGTGGTCAAACAATATGGGGTCCAAGAAATAAGATAGTTAGAAAATAAAGATTGTAAGTTCTAATGGAAACACCCGGTACTAATAACAGGTTAAATATGGATACCCGTCGTATAGACGAGCGTGAAAAGACAAGTACAGTATTGCTGATGCCATGCAGGTTGCACGAAGTACAAAATATATCAGAACACTGCGATGAAAATCTGCAAGGAATTAAAAAAGTACTTGAAACTGCGAAATGTGTCAGAAATGAAACGATAACAACAGACAAGGAGAAAGTCAACAATAAAGAGTACAGAACCATCGAGAAGATATTATCGGATATATTTGGCCATTGAAAGAACGTTCAACCAAAAGAAATTATTTGCTATCTTGCCGATCTAATTAATTACATCTCATTACGGCCCATAACAAGCAACGAAAGACAATTAGAATGAGACTTATTAAATAAAGGGATATTAAAGTTCTGGAGCGCCAAAAGAACTTCATTAGATTGTGGGAAGAACTTTGAAGCAGGAAGCAAAAGAGACTCCAAGGACAAGCTGATAATTAATTTCTCAACCCATATTCACCATAACCGAATGGATATTATTGCAAGACATTCAGAAAATTAAGAGAGTTATATTAACGCGTCATTGATGCAAGGAGACGGAAAAATGGGCTGATATAGTGCAGAATAATTTCGTTAAATGCAACAGTTCAAAAACAACGGGGTAGGCCCAAGCGAGATTTATTTGGGGCGGAAGTCGACGATGAAATGGTATCATAAGAATAATAGAGATTGGAAAAGAGGATAGAGGTATACACACTAAACCAAATAGCAACAGTGAGATTTTGAAATGGAAGATGTGTCTTGTCAAAGAATTTCGAATAAGAGATGCAGGTGGAAGACGTTACAAGTATAAAGAAATACATGAACGGGGTACTTACCTACGGTCAAATGGAAGATGGGAGTCCGAAATGTGAGAAGATCAACATTTTAAAAGGAGTGAGGATTAAATTAAAAAACAAATTAAATTAGTTTCCCGATAAAATTCTGTTAAGTTTATTGAAACTATAAAATTATTGTTAAGATATTAAAATTGAAAGTTAATGCAATTTTAATAAAATATTTTTATAAAATTGCAATTCAAGTTGATGCGATGGTCTGTTATATTTGGTTGAATTAAAATTTAGAAAATGTACCCAAGATTGTTTATCTATCAGATTTTTATGAATATATTTGGATTTAAATAGTTTAGTATTTTATTTTTGTGCTGAATTAATGTATAGTTAACAAAATAATAATAATATCATATATTATACTAATACTAAAAGAATAAAGATTAAAGAACATTAAAACACTACTGTATACAATAGTATTTATATAAATTTATAATGTTTAATACTATGAATTGACCTACTTTTTAAATGCCTTGAAATGATATTATGACTCATCCATACCTTTGAATATATATATAATAGTTAAAACATTACTTATAAAAATAAGGTAGGAAATTTATATTAAAAATGACTAAAAATATTATGACTTTGAGAAAATATAATAAATAAAAAATTAAAATTAAAAAACATAAAATTACTTAAAATAAGTAGTCAATTTACTTATTAAAAAGTTTAAATCTAAGCCTTGTTGAAATTTTAAATGACTGACATACTTTAATGCCTTAAAAAAATTAGATCATCCAATGACTTGACAATAATATATAAAACAATATACTAATATAATAATAATATAATATATATTATAATACAACAATTAAATAATATATAAATAATATATTATAATAATATATACATATTAAACTTATTTCCTTATAATAGAGTTTATTACTTATAATATAGTATATTATACAAATATATAAAAATAATAATAAAAATTAATAATATTTAAAAAGTTTTCAAATTATTACATAATATAAATTTAATAATTATAGTAAAGTATTTAAAAATAATTATAATAATAAATTAATAAATATTAATATTATATAATTAGTTTTATAAGTATTAAATTTTTTTTTTATAATAATATGATAATTAAAAAGTAATATAATATAATATCATCATTATTAATAAAATATAAGTAGTAAATTAAATTTTTAAAATGTTTAAAAATACTTGACTCGAGAAATTTTGAATGACTTGACTACTTTTCAATGGACCTTGAAAAATTAATGATGAGTCATCAATAACCTGACATATTAATAATATATATAATAATATATATAATATTAACTTATAATTAATAATTAATAATAATCAATACTAATAATTAAATTAATATAATAAATATTAAATAATAAAATCATGATAATAATATTAATAATAATATAATATATAATAATAATATTTTTTATTTAATAATAATAATAAAAATAACACTACAAAAATAATTATATAAAATATTATAAAATTAATATAAATAGATAAAATTTAAATTTATAGTATATAATGAATATTAATATATATATTAATATAATATATATATTTATATAATAATAATAATAATAATATTAATAATAACTAATAATAAATAATAATAATAAAAATATTATAAATAATAATATTATAATAATAAATAAAATAATTAATAAATCAAAATATAATACATAATATAATTATAATAAAACAGTAATAATAATAATAATAATATTTATATAATATAATATATAATATAATATAATATAAAATAAAAATAAATTTACAAATATAATACTACTTATTTTTTATAAGTAGTAAATTTAAATTTAAAAATGATTAAAAATAATATGACCTTGACCTTGAAATGACCTGAATTATAATATATTAATACTATATAATAACACATATTAAATTATTATAATTAAAAAATACAACTTTACTATTTATTTTATAGTAGTAAATTTAAATTTACAAAATGTTTAAAAATAATATGTCCTTGACCTTGAATGACCTTGACCTTGAATGACTTGAAAAATAATAAATATAATAATAATAATAATAATATAAAATAATTTACCAACACTATACTATTATTTTTATAAGTAGGTAATTTAAGTTAAAATGATTTAAAATATATGACTTGCTTTGATGACTTGAGAATAGAATGTACTTTTAACATATTACTATTTATTTTATAAGTAGTAATTTAAATTTAAAAATGAATTAAAAATAATATGACCTTGAACCTTGAATGACCTTAAAATAGATGTACTTTTAATAATAATAATAAAATAATTACAAACTATATTTACTATTCTATTTTTATAGTAGTAATTTAACTTAAAAATGTTTAAAATTAATTGACCTTGGAATGACTTGCCTTGATACCTTGAAACATACCATAATAATAATTATATCAATTTATACTAATAATATAATAAATTACAACAATATTACTATTTATTTTTAAGTAGTAAATTAAAATTTAAAAATGATTAAAAAAATTGACCCTTGACCTTGAATGACCCTTGACCTTGAATGACCTTGAAAAATAATAAATAATAATAATAATAAAAATAATTTACAACTTATACTATTATATTTTTAAGTAGAATTTAAATTTACATGATTAAAACATATATGACCTGACCTTGATGACTTGAAAATAGAATTGTACTTTAAAATACATTAATAATCTATAATTAATAATAATTACAAACATATACTATCTTTTTTAATATTAGTAATTTAAATTTAAAATGATTAAAATAATATGACCTTGACCTTGAATGACCTTGACTCTTTCAAATGGACGTTGAAAATTATGATGAGTCATCCATAACTTGACAATATATATAATATATATTAATAATAATAATTATACATATATAAAATATTAATTATCGTAATAATAATATGATATAATAATAATATTTATAAAAAATTATATAAATAGATATTTACAAATTTATAAGTATCTAATTAAAAATAAAAAATATAAATATATTAATATCAAATAAAATTTAATAATCAACATATTAATAATATAATAATAATATCCTATAAAATTTAATTTAGTATAACTATAATAATAATATAAATTTATAAAATTAATAATAATAGAAAAATTTACAAATTTTAAGCTTATAATAAATGAATAATCAATAATAATAATATTAATAATAATATAATTATTATTAATCAATAATATTAATAAAATTTAATAATAATTTAATAATAAAATCCAAAATATAATAATCATAATAATATAATACAACAATAATAATCATAAAAATTCTATTTTAAATTAATTAATAATATACATACTAATAATAATAAATACCAATATAATACTAATAATAATATACTAATATTTTAAAAAATTATAAGTAATGAATAACATTTACAATTTATACGTATTAAATAAAATATAATATAAAATATTATCAATATTAATAAGTAATAATAATAAACATATGTAAAATAATAATAATAATAATATTAATAAAATTCTTAATATATAGTAAAATAATAATACTAATAATATATTTATAAAATTTAAAATAGAATAATTTACAAATTCTATAAGTTTATATGAATAAAAATAATAATAATAAAATGAATAAAATTATAAAAAAACTTATAAAAAAGTAAATAATCAGATTAATAAAATTATAATAATAATAATAAAAATCACATTATAATATCATAGAATGTTAATCACAGTAATAATAAATATCAAATATAATATCTACAATATATATAATAATTATATAATAAGAACAATAATAATATATATAATATTAATATTTATAAATTATAATATGGATAAATTTACAAATTTTAGTCTAATTAAATAATTAATAATAAATAATATTATATAATAAAATAATCATCAATAAACATTATTAAAATATATAAAATAATTAAAATATTAATTATGTAATATTATTGAATAATATACTATTATAAAATTAATAATTAAATGATAATTTACAATTTATAAGTATAATAATAAATATAATATATAATATATTATAATATATAATAATTTATAATATTAATACAATTAATATATAATAATATAATAATAATTAATAA
Organism: Schmidtea mediterranea; assembly: GCA_022537955.1. NCBI lineage: Eukaryota > Metazoa > Platyhelminthes > Tricladida > Dugesiidae > Schmidtea > Schmidtea mediterranea. The sequence goes on along the minus strand of CM039679.1, from coordinate 248,741,642 downwards.
TAAAATAATAATAATAATAAATAATAATAATAAAATAATTTACAAATTATACTACTTATTTTTTATAAATCAAATAAATATTATATATATACAACAGTTACTATATAATATATTATAATTAATATATAATAATTATATATAATATAAATAACATATAATATAATATAAAAAATAATAATTATAAAAATATAATAACAATAACAATTAATAATAATAATAACATAATAATAATAATAATAATAATAATAATAATAATAATAGTATATATAATATAACACATTTAATATAATAATATATAAAATAATTTACATTACTATTTTATTTATAAGTAGTATTTAATTTAAAAATGCACTTAAAATATATGACTTGACTTGAATGACCTTTGAAAATAGATGTACTTTTAAACATAGAAAAGTTTTTGAAAAAATGATGAGTCATCAATGACCTTGAATGACCTTGACTTGAATGACCTTGGACCTTGAATGACTTTGAAAAAATATATCATAAAAAAAGAGAGAGATTATTCAACAAACCGCATCAAACAACAGATGACACTCATAGACGTTTTTATCAATAATAATAATTTATTATTTATAGATAAAAAAACAACAATATTGTAATTTATTCAATAAACTCCAGTCAGAGGCGTAGCTAGTGTGTTGGCGACTGGACAAGATTCATTTTTTGCGACCCCTCTCACTGAAAATTAAGAGTTGTTCAATGAATAAGCGAAGGAAAAACTAATACAGACGAAAACACGTGATTAGTCAAGCAGAAGTAGTACAAACAAAATACTATATTATTTGTATATATCAATAACTCTATACATACGTTGTGCCCATACACGCAGAATGTTCATACTAAGGTCTATTTTTCCTGGGATTTGACTGTGACAAATTATCAATAACTTCATCAAAATTACACTTTTCCATTTGTTTCGTTCAATACTGATAAGTGCAAGGTCATTAAGAAAGATCTTGTCCCATCGATGCAACGCAAATAGGTAAAAATCAACTTCAGTGCTCAAAGAACGCTAATAGCTTAGCGATTGATACTGAAATTGTTAGAAGGATTTGCGGTGCAATTTCAATAGGTTTGGAAAAACGTCCTCGCCATAGAGAAAAGATGAAAGACAAAGATCAATGAGTTTGCTGGTAAAGCATCAATCTCTTAACCCGAAGTAACATTTGACAATCATAAATTTCAGTGCAAAGTTCGTCCCCGTAAGATACCATATCATAAGAATTTCCAAGATCTTTACAGTGTTGTCTTAGTGAATTATTATCTTGATCTTCGTTATAAAATAAAGTTTTTTACATCAATAAAATCCAAATTTCAAGATTAGATCGTTCAACCCGCGAAAATAGTGTCGACATTTCTTGTCGAAGTCTATCTAGAACGCCCTTCATAACACGGATTAGTTCTTCTGCCGAAAAAACAAGCATCCTGTTCTATTCTCCAGGCATCCGATATCTTCGTCTTGTCCGCTTTTCAACTTCGACTCCCCATGTTATGCATCTGGTTTGTTTTTTCTACAGAATTGGCGCCAAGTCTCGACGAATTTTCCTGCAAGTTTTATTTCCAGTGATTCAGATCAGCTGCAGCCTTCTTTGAAATTCATAGTTTGGATCCTGAAGCGCTTCTGAACATGGTCGATTTTACCCAGAATTGGTATGCCAGAAGTACAATAGAGCAAGGAAATTAAAATTAGAACCATTTGCCAACAAACTTCTGCATCGCTTCTTGTTTTGTGTGTTCTATCATTTACAATCATCTGATAGTTTTTCTAGTAAGCAACCAATTCACCAAGCTTTTCAAAAACTGCATTAACAGCTTCCACTTAGCACTCCAGTGTGTTTCAGATTCATGTTTAACCGTGATAGACAAAGCAGTTTTAAGTTGTTCCAATAGAAGAGTTGAATGAGAGAAAAACATATAAATGGTTTAGATTATGCCAAAGAATGTTCCTTCGCAGCTGCTTGCATCCATTCCTATATGTTTTTGGAACTAAGATAATCAAGTTGGATTACTTTCTATGTCACACTGATTATGACAGAATCATTGCAGTCTGGGTGCAGGCGAGAGCGGTTAGTTGATCTGACTGCTGAACGTATCTGCTTATATTCGGGTATTTTCGATTTCCAGTAGCCAGTAGTATTATAGTACTGTGCATAATCCGATATGCCGATATCCAATAAATGTATGTTTCTGATCATAGACAGGTTAATAAATCTGGAGTCTATAGACTTGTTTAAGTAGGTTTAGCAATATACATTCAACAATAAGATTGAATAGTACATAACAAAGGTTGGCTGCAAGAGAGTGACGAAACCTTCAATTCTTGATAGATATCAATAAAATGATGCAAAAAAGTTACACAATACAAAATTAAAAGAGTTTCAAATCCCATTTGCGCCCATGAATTTTGTCGCACACTGCCGCCCCTAGCTACGCCCTCTGACTTCGGTTATTGTTTTTCTTTTTATAATAAAATCATGTTTTTAATAATTCATTAATTTATTAAGTAACCTTAAACAAGTAGGATTTATTAATTTTTCTAACTATTAAATTTCAAATTCTAAACTTTCCATTACCTATAATACTATTAAAAGTCTTCACAAATTTTGCTAATATTTTCAATTTAAAAATAATTACCCATTTTTAGTTGATAACTCTAAATTAAAAATGCATTGCTTTAAATACCTAATAAATTCATGATTTAATAATTTATTTAAAATCCAACATTAAAATCACATTATTATTACTAAAAACAAATTTTTGGACTTTTAAAACTTAATTATCTTATAGAGAATTTAAATTCTATCTATAAATTATTGCATAAAATCCTTTCCGAAAATTCAACAAAAACAGGAGAGTAATGCAACATGGGCCTTCGAGCTAAAATTAAATTTTTAATTTTAATTTTTTTTAATTTTTAGCTAATTTTTTATTTGTTTCATGAAGTGATTTTATAATTTTATTTTAATGAAAAGTTTTTTAAAATTAATGTTTAATTATTTAAAAAAAACTTTCGCAGCAAGGGCTATTTTGTTATTCGCTTATCTGATATATAATTTTTTATGCTGCTACCAGGAATCACCGTTTTATACTTATATTTAAAAAACTATATATTTTATAAATAAATAAAAATTATAATTGCCAGAAGAATATATTCTCTGGGATATTGGCTTGTAGCACATTACTTAAGTTCTACTATTCCTCGTAGTAGTAGAACTAGTAGAACCTTTGGAGCCTGGATGGTTGTAAAGTTTTAAATCGTATCAATTGTTTTTTTTTATTATTTATCTCAATAAAACAATTCCATAAAAGGCAACACAATCCAAAAAGGTTTTCTGGAACAATTCTGTTTAATTTATTATTTAGAAATTATATGCAGTATTTAATTCATATTTAAAATATTATGTCACATTGTAATCAGATAATGTAATAAAATAATATATTGTCAATTAATAACAATTAATTCTATAGTAAAATTAAAATATAATGCTATAGATCAAATAGTATAAAACACGATAAAATCAGCAAATAATTACTAAAACTTACAAAAATTCATTAATTATATGTATTTTATGTATAAGAGTGGCAGTTTAATAAATAGAATTTATTAAACTAATGTTTGTTTAGACATTTTTAAGCACAATCTGCCAACGAATCGCACTACACGAACGGTGCTTACATCGCTAAAATGCTGAAGGGGGCTCTCCACCCTCTTATTAGGGCAATACATAAAGTCTTTAATTACAATGGCAAAAGTAAGAAGCTCAAATACATGCAATCATAAGGAGATGGAGTATGGAAATGAACTTCATTCTTACGTAATATAAAATTTCTTGTCAATAAGTTACCCAATTTCTTGTTGGACGTCATCAAGAGTGTTTGTTTGTCTCAGACGATCAGTTTCCATCCTCAAAACGATCTGCGTGCGTTCATTCAGTCTTTTAGCTGATTGTCTCTTCCAATTCGGCGTTTCTGAAATCGCAATTTCCTTGTCCTTGCACCCACTCGGGATGAATAAATAATTTCGGAGGGCACACCATTTGAGCCATTTTTTGTAAAATTTCTAACAGAGGTTAATTAGTTTATTAAGTTGAAAGTACAAATACTAATAATAAATAAATTATAATTTATTAAACTTACATTTAAAAATATAATATTTCCTGACTTAATTTAAATTTGAGAAATTTAATTAAATTTATTAAAATAATTAATTAATTGATTACAATTCTTAAAGCTAAATTACTTTTAATGCTAAATTAAAAACTTAAAATAAATGTTTTTAATTATTGAATAACTTATAATTTACGTTTATCGTAATTAGTAATTTACTATAAATTTCGATAATGACTATAATGACTTTTTTTGTAATTTTGGTGTTGTGTGGCGCACTTGCGATGGGCAAATCACTCCAATCGCCTTATATCCAGGCCTGCTTGCAACCCATTTGGCTACTTTACCAATTTCTATCTAGAGTTTATTAGGGTTTTTTATATCAAGAATTCCCCATTGAGACAACATGAAATTAAACTTTTTTAATTTAAATTCGACAAATCATTTATAAGATAATGAATTTTTAATTGATTACAAACAAAACATTAAAATGATGCAAAAAAAGTTACACAATACAAATAAAAAGTTTCAAAATCCCCATTTTGGCACCCATGAAATTTGTCGCACACTGCCGCCTCCTAGCTACGCCTCTGACTCCGGTTATTGTTTTCTTTTTTTAATAAAATCATATTTTTAAAAATTCATTAATTTTATTTAGTAACCTTAACAAGTTAGGATTTATTAATTTGCTAACTATAAATTTTCAAATTCTAAACTTTCCATTACCTAATAATTCATTAAAAGTCTTCACAAATTTTACTAATATTTCAATTTAAAAAAATAATTACCCATTTTTAGTTGATAAATCTTTAAATTTAAAATTCATTGTTTTAATTACCTAATAAAGAAAAAACTAATCTAATTAAATGAATTTATCCTCTAATGTGGAACCTGAGGCATCTAAACAATCGAGTTGTATTGGAAGCCAGGAAAATATTAAAATGAGTTTATTTAAATTTTTTTCGATAAGTGGTCGGAGTACAATGCCAAAACAATTGTTTTATTTTGGAATGATACATTCAGAACTTTGGGATCATTGGTGTAAACTAATTGAAATTTTTTTTTCGAGATGATATAAAACTGTGGCCATGTAGAAGTTTAAATTGTCATTCAGCCAAAGAAAAAGTTAACGATTACCAGTCAAATAACAAACAATCAAAGTTGGTCATAACAAAAGAAAAGAACATACATATTAAAATAAAATATTTGAGTACGGAAAAAGCAATTTCTCCCTGGGTTACTGCACACATAAAATAATTAGTTAACGAGAAAAACTGTAAATAGATTGAGTTTGTGTCGAAAATCAATAAATTCATCCCGTTTGTACCTTTTATTTAATACAGAGACCACAAGGAGCAGAAATTAACTGACTTTGTTAAATAATAATAATCCAACGAACGTTTTGATTTTAAACATTGTTTTTAGTAGAAAATTTTGGAACTTATTCTAAGAATTTGATTGAGAAATATTTAGTGAACTATAAATAAAATATTTTAAATTGATTTTTGATAATTGTAAGTATAAATTTATTTTAAAATTAAAATTAGCTCTCGTATAAATTTTATTTTAGAACAGATTTATTAAAATTGACAGATATTTAACACATGAAACTTTATTTTTAAAGTAGATTTTTAAGTCTTTGACAATTAAATAATAACTTTGAAAATGAAATTAAATCAATGACTTTCTAAATTAAGATTTTTATCAGAATTTTAAAGTATAAAAATTAGGTAATAGATATAGAGTCAAGAAAATTATAATCTCATTTACTTAAGTCGTAATTATTATTATTGATTGCAGCCGTTAAGTTGAACAATACATGAATTATAGGGTAAAATCTAAAATAAAATCATCATGATTAAAATTAACAGACATTTTCATGCAAACATAATTCTTACACAGTGGACCAGTGTTTAACTAAATAATAAGATTCTAATGAAATTACCTAAATTTACAATTGAAATAATTATTGTATATGATTGAAAATTAGAATTCGTACATAAGTTATTTATTTAATCAGTTGGAAATCATCTATATTTATTGGCAATGAACCACTTTCTCAAATTATAAAGTTTTTTAAGCAATTACGTAAGTAATATATTTACATTAGTACTTGTACTTTTGAATTTTTAATTTCTGCAAATAATAAGATTATTTTGAAATAAGGTGGTGGTTACAGGTATTATGATTTGTTTTATTTTTCTTTGGTTTCCCAGGTAACGCCATAATAAATATTTCTCTGTTACCACTCGGCACCCGTTTGCTAAGGCAATGTTTGGAACTGTACTCGATGGGGTAGATCGTCCGCAAAAGTGACCGTTATTACTAATGCTGTAATTGCTCGGCGATCTCACTGGGTTCAAACGAGCTGTCGTTAGAAGACCTGCGCTCGCTTTTAGATCATTCGGTCCCATTTTATGTCGTAAGTTTTATCGTCGAGTTTATCTTAATAATCAAACTGGATTCCTAAACTGTTGTGTTTGTAATGAGTATTTGGTGTGTTGGTTACAGTATTATAGCCACTTTGTCCAACTTTGAAGATACCGTTTCGATAACCGGGAATATATAAATACAAAATAGCATAAGATAGTCTACAACTCGACAATATTTTTATTCGCGAACTAAATACATTTTCCTAAGTTTATTAAGTCTTAATTCAACAATCGAGCGGCTCGGCGTTTAGCCCGCTACTTTCGTCAGGTCGATAACTATTGGTTGTTGCTGGGGTTGGAGTCCGTCGTCTTGGAGGATGTTATCGCCTCCCGGTAAGCCATTGAGCGGGAGCAAATACCGAGGGGGTAGGTACAGCTGTCCCTTCTTCGCAGGCGATTAGTGCAAACCTCCACCCCTTTTAATTTGGTCTTTAAGCTCTGGATTAATTTTCTCTCTTCTGCCATCCCTTTTGGGTCGCGGTAAGTTTTTGATACAAGGATCTGGCCCTTCCGGGGTCCACCCATTGTGGCCTTGACTTGTTGGATCTCCCGAGTTAGTTGGATAACCCTAATCGGAGAAGATTTTTGTTTGGTTGTCTTGCGTGGGTCAGTTCCGTTTGCAATATTTGTGAAGGTTCCATTTACTATAATTAAGAAACATTAAAAGCTTTTTTACTAATTTATTTAAAAAATTCTCAGGTATACAGTTTAATTTAAACACATGTTGCAAAACTATGCCTAAGAAAAAAAACAAGAATTAACACATGTTTCAAGGTCGAGTTATATATTAAAAATATTTGTTCATAGTAAAACTAGATGGTCGAAATTCAAGAATCAGTGCGGTCCAGAGTCTTGGGCAAACTTCTTTATCCTTCCTCAGGGGAGCAGTCCGGAATCACGAACACGGGCCGTTTTGTGTTACGGGCCGGTTCTTGGGTTGGATGGATAGACATCCGCTAGTCGCGCGCTGGCGAGGTCCGTCCTCCACGTTGGCCAGGTAGTTACTGGCCAGTCTACAAGGAGTTGACTCGGCGCCTGGTGGTCCTTGAGGTGGGCCAGAAGCGCCCGGTCCCGAACATGAATATCTTGGGCTGGACTTGGATCACTTGATTGTCCTTTCTTCCTGAATTGCTTCATCGTGTCCTCCACTAGAAGCATATCGTCCCACCAGTTTTCTCCTAACGGGCCAACTCGGGTACTTCTCCTTTCCAATACGTCTCCATATTTGTCGCCAACTGGTCCGCGACGCCGTACCGGGAACAGAGACGAAGGTCCCGATCTTTCTACAACAACAACAAAACTTAATCCGTGTTGAAATTGAAAGGTTCGTCTGATTCGGGACATGTTTGGGAAACTCTAACCCTTAGATCCCATTAAGTGAGTGGACAGCAGGAATTCCATGGTAAGTACTGGTTCTAATAATGGGTAATCAACTTAGCATAGTGTTCCCCTTAAGGGTATCAACTTTAATTGAACAAAATGGCGCGCCGTTGTGGAATGGATTTTAATGATCATATTCATGAAAGATAACCAAAAAATAATAATAATATAATAGTGCCAAGGTTTCGTGAAGCCTAATACCTAAGAGGGATAATTCGAAGATAGCAATAAATATCACAACTCAGAAAATGATTCATTCTCACGTAATAACACAGGAGTTGGGACGTCTATTTGCTTCAAAATCTCGAGATAAGTGGAGTTTCTTATGCGGACCAAAATTTCAACCAAGTTAATTCAATGATTGGGTTTCCTAGAATGATTTCCAAATGCCTAAGACTAAACCCTCATTCCTTGATTTACCAATCGGGTCTTTCCAGAAATCGAATTGAGTAATAAAAAAACAAGAAATTTTCCGATGTCATTACTGTTTAATTGCGCTGATTATGGTCCAGATAAGTATAATATCCCTAAATCGATTTTCAATTTGTTTGAAAGAATGGTTATATTTCATATATTGGTTAAAATAAGTTACTACCCGATGGTTATAATGTCTTAAGTTTACTTTGATAAAAAAAATTGGTTATAGTTTCTTGCATTAAATTATGGTAATCGCGATCAGCTAATTATAGTCTCTTAGGATGTTTTTGGTTTAATTATAAAAATAGTTGCGATCAGCTATTATGATAACTTAGGAGGTTTGATTTAGTTAAGAAAATGGATAAAACTCTTACATTGATTTAAATTAGTGTGAACAGATAATTATAATGTAATAGGATATCTGATTTAATTATGAAAATGGATGAAGTTATTTACATTAATTTAAATTAGTTGCGATCAGATAATTGTAATGTCCAATGTAATTTTATCCACAAAAATTATGATTTATTATATTGATTGAAAAATAGTCACGATTAGGTAGTTATAATAACCGAACATGAAAAGGAAAAAAAAACTTGTTTATAATAATTACGGGGAAATTCATAAATACCGTAAATTTAGATGTTTTAAATTACTCGAAATTAGTTACAAGAAAATTTAATACCTTACTTCGGACATTTATAATGATCTGATCGCATGATTAATTTATTCAAAATCAAAAACAATCACGAGAATCACAATCTTGCAAATTGAATAATAATCAAAAATCTGCTTCGTTGAACAGAAATCGTGGTTGCTCCGCTAGCGTCCATACTGTCCTACCCGGGTGTAGGTTCTTGGATGAAGGAGTTTCCTATGGCGTGCGCCGCATAAATAATAACATAATAATGTCATAATAAAAAGTATTTACTCAATGGTCGTCCTTCCACCATTACGTCGTTTCCTACGATCCTAGCCGTGATGTTCCGTTTTTGGGGAATTCATTTCTAAAAATCTACAATTCCAAATGCCGGGTTAAACCGTTTCGGTGTTCATATAGTTCGGGTAGTTCATGACAGGTCCGATGATAGAATGTGCATGTCTTGTCAGCAGTGGAAAGGTCACGACTACGGCTTTTAGTGAATAATTTCTATCAAACGTGAAGTGTGTGTCCTCTGGGTGTGCCTATCGTGTTTCAATCTTACTGTGTCAGGTTGCGATATATCGATTCAGGCGAGGACAAAGTGCGATAGCTGTGTGCGATAAGTATCGGATCTTCTGGGTTTTATCTTATTAATTGCTTTTCATTTTAGTTTATTCGCATTTCAATTTTGGTTGCAATCATCATTCCTCGGGTATTGTTATAAGAACAAAATTTCTTAATATCTCTGCTCGCGCATTGCGTTGGTCCTGTAACTCGTATTTGCAAGTGCGAAATGGATTTCTTTTAGTTCTTTAACATTTTCTTAACGGAGGGTGAGTTGTATTTGGTCACGTTGAGTGAGTTTTTGATTTATAATTTTTAGATAGTTGGGCCAGAACACAACGGCCCTTGGAAATGTTTAAATGGATCGGTAACACACATGTAAACATAACATACAAATTTATAAACCTTATTAAAACATCAATTAAACCTATCAAATATGAAGAAAAAGAGAATTACATATAAAATAATAAACATAAAAATAAATAAAATAATAACAAAATGCAACAAGATTCGCACGATACAAATACAAATATAACATGAAAACCCAACAAATTCGACCCGAAAATTGATAAATCAATAAAAGTTCATGAAAATGAAATTAAATCAAAAAATTCGAATTAGAAATAATTTCAATAAAAATTCTAAATAAAAATTATCAAAATAAATTAAAAATAATAAAATAAAGATTACATAGAAATAACAAGGTCGAATTTTGTTTTACTACATCAAAATTAACACGCGAGTTAGGGAACAGAAAAATGGGTATATATACCGATACATTTTCACATAAAATTAACCAAAAAACCATTTTTGAAACTGTTTTTTAAAACTATAAAACTTTATTGTGAATTAATTTTAGGTGAGAAATAGTTTAATTTGGAACTCTCTCTCCACGTCACGTCCTCGCAACCTCGTAGAGCTCTGCTTGGATGTCGGCGTGAGGGAGATGTATTTTTATGCTCTTAATGAATGATTTTGGACAAGTAATTTTGTATTTTGTTCTTTAATATGTTAATAAAATATTTATAATATTCAAATCGAATTTGTTTTATAATTAATTTATTTGGTCGAAATTTTTCCGCCCACAGCCAAGACACAAGCAAAGACAGCAAATCAACATAAATTCAGATGTGTAAGTGCGTGGAATATCCCGATGATTGTGCCCGTTAGACCCGGCGTGCGGAACGCAGGGGTTGGAACGTCAATATTATTCCGTAAGAAGAAAGGAGAAATAAGGAATGGGGTCTTTTGGCTACTTCCTCGTTCCTCCATTCTGTAAATTCGACCTAAATATTTCACACACGGCTCAAAATCATCACACCGAGTAAGTCCAGTGGGCACTCACTAAATGTGATATGAATACAAAATGCGCTTAAGGTCAATTAGGGAAGGTTGACGGGCAATTAATAAAAATAAAATAGTTGCTATTCGTTATAAATTCATGTTATTATTTATGTCATCCATTACAAATTTAATATTATTATTGGTAAATTCATACTAGTAATTGTAAATTCATATTATTATTGTAAATTCATATTATAAATTGTAAATTCATATATTAATTGTAATGCATATTATTAATTATATTTCATGTTATTGATTGTGGAACCCGTATTGTCAATTCAAATTATTAATTATAAATTATTGATTTTAAATCCGTATTGTCAATTCATAATTATAATTTATATTATCAACGATAACCCTTATTACAGTTTCATATTATCAATTACCATTCATATCTTAAATTTCACGTCATTACTTGAATTTATTATTAACTATCAATTATTAGCTGTAGATTCGTATTATTAGTGAAGAAAATCATGCGCTCAAGTATACAATTCATAGTTTTTATTTACAAATCTCTATTATTACTTAAAGTTAACCTTATATTCAACATTTCTATTATTAATTACGATTACAAATTGATGTATTATTACGTAGGGTATAATTATAATTTCAGGTTATTAATTAAAGATTTTTACTTAGTGATCAAAATTATGAAGCTAACCCAAAAAATCGCCCGCGACAATCAAAAGACTTAACGGTAATCAAAATCATAAAACTCGATGAAACTTAAAGACTCAATTACTCTTGGCCAATAACATTCAATTAACAGTCCAACGCCCTAAGTTAAGATTAGAATTTTACATAAAAGAGGAATCTTCAAAATCAAGTTGACGAAGATAAAATTCACAACTCCATCGAATAATCAAAATTGAACACCACAATACAAAAATAACATATGAATTCATAGCATGTATTCCAATGAGTTAAAGTTCTAATCCAACGATGGAAGACCGAGTTGCGACCTTCAACCGAGTAATATCGCGGCCCGTCCGAAGAGGGTGAGGTTTTTCAACCGCCCTTGATAAATCTGAGATATGACTAAAGTTCATTGAAATAAATCAGAATTACCCTACGTTAAGATCCATTTACTGCGATTGATAAGCATAATTGTTCTAAAGAAAATCTCATTAATAAGACGAAGCAAATCTCCCAGAAAACTAACTCACTTGTTAACAAGGAAACCGCCCAGACGGTCAATATTCATCGTCTAGCCGACTTGTGTCCCATATCTTGAACATTCTAATTTTTCCCCCGAAAAATCCGACACCAATTCAGCAGATTAGATCTGAAAAATAAATACGTTAAATGATAATCAATACCGACCGAAACATCCGAATAACAAACTACGAATTTGTTACTTATTAAACCCGCCGAGATACGCGACCGAAGTTAAGTCATTATAAAGCGTCCGATAACTTTACAGTCTAGATGTGATAGCACTAATTGAACTTGACGTTGACACATCCGTTCGGTTCACCAAATCGGAGATTTGTTTTACTTGCACGTCAAATTACGCAAGTAAAAATGGAGATTTTAAACCTAATTAAATAATGTCAACATTTCCGCTGAATGGCGAATATCGGATGTCGCTTAAAATAAATAACAATTACATTAAAGCATTACATAAGTACAATAACTACAATCAATCAAGAATATAAACCCTCATCCGATATCATTGGATTATTATTACAAAATTGCATCGACAAACGAATTTATCGAAAGAGGACTATTCGACCAGCCCACCTGGCGAAAGATCGGTAGCAAGTTCTGACCCACAACCCATTGGAAGTTCAGATCCGGATCTCATTCCATGCAACTTGCCGACCGATGGAGAGAAGCATGGAAGCTTTTCCGACACTCTAGACGTCGCGAGCCATCCCCACTCGAATTCCAACGAACCAATGGTAAAATCAGAAAGAGCTAACCGAAATCCCGAAGCACCGGAACCGCTCTGGGAGGAGTGACACCCAACTGCAGAAATCTATAACCACACCGCT
>CM039679.1:248583991-248728709 GCA_022537955.1 Schmidtea mediterranea | reverse complement strand
ACGCTCGTCACCTACTCGATGATCTTCTCAATCATCAACGACAAGTGGACCTACAAGTGGTCCGGGCCCGTCAATGTTTGGCAAACATTGAGGATGACATCGAAACCGGCCGGATTGCCACTACCTATCACCACCCACAGTCACGGAGACCCCTGTACGGAGACACCTGTGGAGAGACGGTCGTAAACAGGAGGGACTCTCAGATGACTGGGTCTCACCGGATTCGAAATACTAAGCGGCCAGTGATGATTATCTCAAACTGCTCCCCGGAGGAGTGGGTAGCGAGGGGATTCACTGACACTTGATATTAATATTTTGAATTAACCTTAGTTTATATTTCGTTATTAAAATAAAAATTTTGTTCGGTTAGAAATTAATTTCGTTTGTTTGATGTTGTAATAATTCGTCGAGGAAATTTTGTTTAATCCTGATGTATTTATTAATTCTATGGTAATAGTTATCTTTTGATGTTATCTATTCCAGAAATGGATTCCCTACAAATCCTGCGAACAGAACTGGACGTGGCACGACAAAATAACAAGACTCTGTATGATCAGATTATCCAGCTGACTCGAGAAATTCACCAAACCCGAGCCACCTGAATAGATCCAGCAAAATTAAAACCACTGTATCAGAATCTCACAGCTGCTCAGAAAGGATGGGCAAAAGAAAAGCAAATAAATCAAAGCTTACGAACGCAAATACGAGGACTGGAGGTTGCCCTGTCGGCCAGTCAGGAGGGAGCGGCTGTTTCTTATCCGCTCGTGTTCGCACCGGCTCAGTTAGCCTATAGGGAGTTGGCAGCTACTCCAACCTCGGTCTCGAACCCAGCAACAACCGTAAATACCCACTCTCGTCCAGGACACAAGGAAAGAGCCAGGCGCCGTGCCGCTCGATTACTAACTCAACCCAAATCAAATTTGCAAGCATTGTAACTCATGATTAATATATATCTTGTTGTTGATTGTGTTGACTCATGTGTAAGATAGTCCAGAGATCATGATAGAATTCCTGTAATTTATTAAACTCTAATGATAAATACATGACATAAAGGGACCAATTATAAAAAATCGAGCATGTGTCTTCTAACGACGGCTCGTTGGACCCGAGGGTTGTCCGAGCAATTACAGTATTAGCAATAGCACTCACTTTTTGCGGACAATCCACCCGCTCGAGCACATTTCCAACGTTGCCTAGCAACGGGTGTCGAGTGGTAGTCAGAGTAATATTTGTATGGCGTTACCAGGGTAACAATAAAGATAAAACAAATGTCAAACCCTATAACCCACCAGATAATTAGTCGGAGAGGTACGGAAATCGATATGGGTTTGAAGTAGACTGGAGGTTCACATGATGGAGGAAAGTCATGCTTATGTCATTAGGAAGAGGATGTCTCTCGCAATGCTTTTTTTAAAAAATGATTTCCGGTTAGTCAGGATGGATTATATGGGAGTATGACGTGGAGCGAATCGACATGATTCTGATTTTTGCCAATGGTTTGTCAGGGCTGAAGAAATACGGTTCGGGATTTCAAACTGTTAATTCTTATCGCCTATCGTTTTAGGTGCTGGGTCAACTTTTCACGATTAATCTCTTAGCTGAGGGAAGTTTCTTTTGCTATGGGTTTTAAATCTTTTTACCTCAATATATTTACAGGGATTCCCAACATCGTTCAGGAGAATCTCATAATCCAAATTTAGGATTTTGGTCGGATGAGCATACAAACGGTTATCAGTTCGATTTGAGTTAAATAAATGATTTTATCAATTTCTTTCTAATTTTAAATTAATCGGGATATATAGGGGTTGATGTTCTTGATGTCGGCGGTAATATAGTATGCATGAAGCCTATCCTGCAATTCACAATGAACAATTTGCTGAAATATTTGAAAATATAGTTGATATTTATTGACAAATTTTTGTAAATATTTGAAAAATAAAAAATTGTGAAAATATATTTTCTTAGTTTAAAAATTATGATTATTAATATTTTAAGATTTATTTTTTAATATAATAGTTTGCAGTGAGCATGCAGATATTATCTATATATATATATATATATATATATATATATATATATATATATATATATATATAGGAATTATTTGGGTTATAAATTAATATTAATAATAAAATCTTTTAACAATAATAATAATAATAATAATAATAATAATAATAATAATATTAATAAATAAAAACTTTTAATAAAAACTTGTAACAATAATAATAATAATAATAATAATAATAATAATAATAATTAAAAGATAACGCCAATAAAAACCTTTCGTACGATATATTTCGATAGCACAGCTATCATCTTCAGGTACTCAAAACCAACTAAAAAAATAATAATAATAATAATAATAATAATATTAATAAAACTTATTATTACCTGTAGTTTTTTATAATTTACGGGGATATGACTTACATCATATCCTTAAGTATGGACTAAATCAATTTCCCAATTGGAACTTATCATGTATTACAATTAGTAGTGAAAAGTTCTTATCCCGTATGGTATATGTTGATAAGCTAAGAATACGTTTTATCGAATCTTACCAGTTTGATAATGACTCATTAGCTAGGTCTGTGAAAACTTTGACTAGTTTACCTTTAACAAAATATGTTTTACTGGTACCATTGTTAATGAAAAAGGTATTTTTCCGTACAACTTTGCCACTAGTTTAGAGGTCCTTGAAAATATTTATGAAATGCCTCCAATCTGGAAAGGAGTGAGTGAATTTGAATATGAGAAAGCTCAATTAATTTGGACTGAAAATAAATGTATAAATTTACTTGACTATATGATGATATACTTGAAACTCGGTTGCTTTCTTTTAGTTGACTTTTTCCAACAATTTTGGGTGAAATCTATAGCTCATAATAGTTTAGAGCCTTTAAGTTATTTTGGTATTCCGGGAATGTCTTGGAGTTCTGCGTTAATAACTTTAGATAAACCCATTGAACTATTGCAAGACATGGAAATTTATAATTTCTATGAGGGTGTAATTCGTGGCGGTCTTACTTTTGTTAATAAACACTTTGTAAAAACTGATGGAAGCACTGAGTTGTGGCGAATTTAGTTGGATACTTGATGTTTTTGATTCAATATTGTCTGATTATTTTTCTTTAAATCTTGAATCTTATTCGTTAGGGTATACTCTTGAAGAATACCTTGAAATTCCTTCTGATCTTCACGATAAATTAGACAACTTTCCTATTGCTGCTGAGAAAATGTAATCTGAGGGATCTAAGGTTGAAAAATTGTTGTTGACTCATTACCCAAAAAAGAATTATGTGATTCATTGGCGTTTACTAAAATTATACTTGTCTCTTGGTGTTAAAGTTACTCATGTGAATAGAGCTGTAAGATTCAAACAGTATCCTATTTTTAAAAACTACATTGATACCAATACAGTGTTAAGAGTGAAAAGTACAAACACGCTAGATAAAAATTATTATAAGCTCTTAAATAATAGTTTGTATGGTAAAACCGTCGAAAACCTGAAAAACGATCAAAACTTGATTCGGTCATAGGTAAATTCAACGATGGACGCAAGGGAAAATGTTTTGACGAATGGGTATTCCTTAGACCCAAATGCTATAGTTTATTAGGAAAATCAAAATGCCTAAAAGCTAAGGGAGTGACATTGAAAGACACAACGTTACCTCATAAATCTTATAAGGACTGTTACGAGAAAAACACTACGTTTTCTGTATCTCAATTTCGTATTGGTACAAACAATCACCAACTTTATAATTTTAAAAATAGTAAGGTTGCACTTACAAACAAAGAGGATAAAAGGGTTTGGGTAGAAAAGAATGTATACCTATATACTTTCTTGTTCTTATTCATTATTTTTGTAATTTTTTGTGTTTACATTATATTTTAGTTTGTTTTGTTTTTTTAGGGTGGTGGGTACCAAAAAGTGCGCCATATGGGTCACATATACCTACTCGCACCTTCTAATGCAATATAATACATGCATATCAATATACAAAATCCCAACAGCTGTAGGCGAAAACCTTTGGTGATTTTTGGCAATAGGCTAGTATTGTTTGCAATAGTGTTGATGAGTCTTACACATTAGAGATCTGGGAATAGCAACATCCGTTGAAGTCTGCATTCAGAAAGGTTCCGGGTCGTCCAAATTGAAAGGTTTATCTGCATCCGAGAGAGGAAAAGGCTCCGGATAGTATGTTCCGATCTAGCTTTTCCAGTTATGAATAGACTCCTCAATCGATGCCATTCACGTGTCAACTGGCACCGACTTTGGGCCACTGCTCGCTCAGTGCCTTTAAAGTCCATTTCGGTTCATATTCGTACCTCACGTGCTGGTTTGTAGTATGGTTATTTCTAATTAACTAAATTCTGTAGCTCGATATCTGTAGTGGTTGGTGTACTCCGAATGGGTTATTCGGAGTCACTCTGCGTTAAGTAGCGATATCCAAAATACCATATGGATTGTCAAAATTGCTTGTTTGTTTAATTATTGTTTTATTAGAATTTAGCACTTAAATCAGTTCTGTTGCTATGCATTTTGACATTATATTTTAATCTCTAATTCTGTGAACTCGATGCAAATTTCTAGTCAATTGTGTTTAACAGATGCGATTCTAAATTGATATATTGTAATTTAGTTTTAAATAGTCATAACTGAGAAATGTTTCAGTGAGTTAATTTAGCTTTCTCTATGTAGAACGGTTATTTAATGAACTAAATTAGCGAAAATCCGTACACATTCATTGGTACACCAGCTGTCACTGAGATAAATTCCGCTATAATTCAAGTTGATACATAAATCAACTTGGCGGAATTTATTTTTTGTGAATTCATTTCAGCCATTTTTTAAATGGCTGCTAAGTAAGTTTTTTTTTATATTGTTATATAACTTAAAGTTAAATTTTAAGAGTTGAATTATGATTTCATAAGGAAATATGATCATAATTCAAGCTCTTAAATATAACTTTTAATCATCATTTATTTCATATATTACTATAAATAATGTTTAGGAAATCAAGTAAGTAACAATAAATAGTCTCCAAAAATATGTATTTTTTTTATACATTTCGGAAAAAATCTCCTAATATGCCAAAAGTAATTAGTTAAATCTCTGTAGTCTTCTTTCACCAGCTCGTTATCCAGTGCGTCCTTCAGAAAATCGAATCTGGATTGGAAATTCATTGAACTCAATCATCATGCTCTTGATATAAATTTCCGAATATTGAATTTGATTTTACTGAACACACTTTCAATCGGATTCAGAAAAGGACTATATGGTGGTAAATGTTCAATAACATTATTTAGAGATATTGCACCACCATGAATTGAAGCATTGTCGTGGATTAAACGAAATCCAGTTCCATTCAATTTTACAGTTATTTCGTTGATGAAGATCTGGTAGGTATCCTTTTTATAGGATCCTACTACTAATTTATGATGGACTGGTCCATTGACTCCAATTGCGAGAGCCAAGGACATATTTCGCCCTCGGTTCGTTGGAAGTGTGGCGTATAATCGCTCACCTTTTTTATTTCTTCCAAGTTTCTGGCTTGTCCAAGTATTAAAGCCACATTCATCAATATATATTAATTGAGAATCCATCCATGCCTCTTCTAAATATCGCGTCGTGTATTCCATTCTGAGATCCAAGACGCGATCTGAATTTCTTTCAGCGACCGATGGTCTTATTTGCTTGGTGGTTATGAGATGATTTCCAAGAAAACGGGAAATAGTGTTTGTGGAAACACTTAAATTTTCGGAAATTAAAAAGTTTTTCATTTCCTCTAATGAAGCATAAACATTTTTCTCCACAAAATCAAGTAGTTTGTTGCCATTTTCTTCCGAAATTTTGGATATACTGCCACCAATCTTGCCTTGTGACAATTTTCCAAATTTCCGGTATTTATAAATTATTGTTTTTATGGAATTTCTAGCTATTCCCAATAATTTTCCAAAATGGAAATAGTCTTCACCATTTTCCATGGCATTGATAATTCGTATTTTATCGATTTCCGAAATTCTGTAAGAAGAATAATTTTTTATAACTTAAAAATAAATTTACAGTTTATGCTTTTTGTTCGAGTCTCAGATGTTGTTGAGGCCTAGCAACTTCTGAAAGCCTATGGAAATATTTAATTTATTTCAATTTTCAAATAAATCGTACAATGTGATTTCTTCTTCGTCGCGAAATGGAATTGTTTATGCAGAAATGTCTGAAAGCCTATGAAAATATGTAATTTATTTCAATTTTCAAATAAATCGTACAATGTGATTTCTTCTTCGTCGCGAAATGGAATTGTTTCTGCAGAAATGTCTGAAAGCCTATGAAAATATGTAATTTATTTCAATTTTCAAATAAATCTTACGAAGAAGTTTCATCATTTTCATAAAAATTTGGATAAGTTTCCTTAGCATTAAATTTAAAAAATTTTTCCGCCATTTTTTTTTCTAAAAATATCTCAAAAATGTCTAAATTAATTTATTATAGGGGTTTTTTCAACTTCGGATGGCTACATGTTAAAAGTTAGCATGCATGTTTTATTATAGGTTGAGTTAATGTGCATTATTTTATTTCTCTATCACTTTTTGTGTCTCTATAGTTTAGGGTTTCTCTCATTGACGATTTTACAAGCAACCTCAAGGTGAGTTGGTGTGTTTATATGCTATAAATTTATTGATTTTCTTTTATATTATAGGTGATTTATCTCAGTGACAGCTGGTGCAAACATCGATTTTGCAATTATGATTCAGTGCCTGTATCACAAGTTGCACTGTATACATTAGTACAACCCACTTAGCAGCTGTTTCTAACAGATGTATACGTTCGACAAATATAACCCAATAGATACGATAAATCTGATCACCCACCTCTAAACTCAAAAGTTTTCTTTCAAAGTCAATTATGCTTTATCGATTAAAACCATTCGAAAATTAATCAATAAATCAATAATTAATTAGCATAAACAAATTTGATTAACCGTTGCAACTAGTCCATACTCCCATAATGCCGCCATGCAGGAAAATGTCAATGAAACCATTAACCAATCAAAACAGTTCAAATATAACATAAAGAAATTAACAGTAATAATAATAAAAAAAATTCAAAACGGCATTCCCCAATCAAGATTCAAATAATATATTTAGAAATCGACGAATAAGAATATTATCCCAGGCGTCATTATCTAGTAATAAAAAGCAACCAATGAAATTCATTGAGCCATTTTATTTGATACCATCACATAACTATAAGTCTGGCAAAAATAAAACACCTTATAAAATCATATGTTATGACTGGGAGCTTCAATGTTATTCACTGCTCCTCTGACTATTATTCCACCTTTATCATCCCTAATCGGTGGGGCTATTTGCTTTTCTTTGATGAACTCTAAATTTGGATTGTAGCGTGGATCAAGCATCGGATCTTGATCTGCAGAATACCTACCCACAATGGAAAATAACCATAAAAGAACTATGAATAAAATAATTCCGACGATCAAAGTCATTATAAAATAACGATATGCTCTCTGAGGACTCCTGCGAGCAGTTGACAAAGGAAAATAAGCTCTGAAAATAAAGAAATATGAAAATTGGAATTCAAACTAGAGTTGTAAAAAAACCACATAAAAAAACATTACTTACGTTGTATAAATAGAGATAAGTTCCATAATTTTCGAAAAGCACATAAAACCAAAAAACGCCTAAAAAGTCTTGTCATTCCGTTTTTGTAAAGAAAAAACTTATTCTTTAGTTAAAATTATATTGTAAAAAAATCCAAATCTTGAAATTTAACTAATTCTTTTTAATGTTATACATTAGATTAATCGTATTAGATATTGCGATTATTATACGAGAGAAATACAGGTTCGTTTTCTTTTAAAAAATTTAAACCTAGACACAACTCTTCTTCATTAAAAACTACTGTAGTATTTGTAAAAATTTTTTTAAAACCTCCAAATTCAGAGTTGGTCAACAACTTTTCTCCCTGAATTATATTGTTTTCTAATCTGCATTTATGAGTATTATATATTTTTTCAAAAGCGGGATAAAATTAAAATGCACCGAAAATTCTAATGATAAAAATTTACAAGAAACTAATAACAACGTAAAATCTCATACAAAATTTCTAGAATAAAGGTGAAAATCGCATAATATCAAAAACTTCAATTTTTCCTCTTTCCGATTCTTTACACTTTTGTGTTCAAGATGTTAGCTTACACTCTCTTGTGTCTAACTTTTCCAGTTTTCCTTTTAATTGTTCATCTTTTAGCCATTGTCGATACATTTTTATTATTTTCTATGGTTTCTCCTCTTCCAATTTTTCTATTTCCCATCTAGGTGTATCCAACCCTCATCGGGCTTCCTCCATTGGTATCAATCTTATATCCTGATTGTTATCCAATATTCCCAGTTCATATAAATATGTTCGCGTAAATATTTGTCATATAAGTTTAATAACGATTGTATGCGTTACGAATATGTAAAAAAAGATTTATAATAATAACAAAAGTAAATAAAGAAAATAAAATAATTAACTAAATAAATATATAAATTAGAATTAAATTAAAAACTTTTAAAATTATTAAAAATAATAAAGATTAATAAATTTAGAAAAAAAGTAATTAATAAAAAATTGAAGTTAAATAATGTAAGACGTTGCTTATTAAAAATTTATTAATTAGCAAAGAGGGTGGGTACCAAAAAGTGAGCTAGATATGACACAATTAACTACTTAAATAATATTAAAATTAAATAAACAATTGCAAGCTTATTGACGAATACCTTACGTGATGGGATTATAAGCGGATTTCACTGCACTAAGATTTTCATTATTTTAAATTTGCTTCGTTAACATTTAATAAAAATTAATCAAAGAAGAATTTTTAATGTAAAATATATATTTAATCAAATAAAAATTGTTATTAAATGAAATTAAGAACAAAATCGGTAATAATATGGCTAGGTGAGTTAATAAAAAATATTTGATTTATATTTTTCAGTGGGGAATTTCTGTCAATATTTTATACAAATAGAAATCAATAATTTAAAATTGTCACAAATAATTGATTAAGATTATTTACATAGTTTTTATTTAATTAAAATTTTTCAGAGTCGAATGCAAATTTTCCACTAAACCTAGAATGCAACGAACATTTTCATCAAGTTCCATTTTTTCAAAATATCGTTGATTATATTCTAGAATTTCTCTGTATTGAAATTTTAATTCCTGGATAAGTTCCACTGTTTTTACATTAGCTATGTCAGTGATATTCAATATTAGGAATGATATTTTTAATTCCAGCCTGTCGTTATCGCCCAGAATCTCTGGACGAAATTTTATAATATGATCAAAATTACTTATAAAATTCAACTGAAAAAGACACTTTAGTTCCATTAAAGATATTATTAGTCGAAAAACAAGCTTGTCCACTTGATAGAATCCCAATAACTTCACTAGAAATCTTTATTGGAACTTAAGTCAATATCATAATGGCATAATATTTTATTTTAGCATCAAAAGTTCTAATTTGATTCATTCAATTTGTCCTAATTTGTCAGAGATATTGAAAAGAAAAACTGTAATTTCTGTGAATGGTGAAATGGCAGATGCAGAACTTATTTCAGTTTTTAGAGATTTTTACGAATTCCGGTAAAGGAATCATTGGACTTAACGAATCAAGCATTAAACAGATCTTCTGACATCTTTCATGGAATTAAGGGAGTCAAAAAATGGGATTTCATAATCTACGACTATGACATACCTTATATTAATTTACGAAGTGCTTTGTTCGAGATAATGGCAATAATTAATATATCGTTATAGCTTGATGATGTTTTACTAATAGATAAAAGTCAGAGATAAAAACACGTCAAAGCGATTGGAATATTCAACAAATCTATTTCAATGGTTCATAAAGACTTTCGGCTTACATTAATGATTAGGTAATGAAGAAAATGAGAGAAATATTATCCATTGAACCAGAGGAAATGGAACTCATCTGGCCTGAGACCCAAATTAATAATAAACTGTTGGGAAACGAAATTAATTTCCTGATATTTTCCAAGACAAATCTGGATTTTTTCCATTTCTAACATGTTAAGGCAGTGCTTCCCAACGTTTTTCAGTCTACGGCACGGTACTACAAATTTATAGAAAAAAAACTCTGTTAAGTTTTGAAAACAAAAATATTTTTAATAATTTTTTTGGACATACATTATGTATTACATTTATAAAGCAGCTTAATGTGATATCTGACCTTGATGTTGAGAACAAAGCTTGCTTATATTAGGTTCTATACTTGAAATAGATACGCGCAGCTCCTGGTCAAGGCTTTTAATGCACGATCGCTTTATATTTTTAATGGTAACCAGCGATGAAAAGCTTTGTTCACACATGTAGGTTTGTAGCGAATGGTAATAGAATATCAATAGCTTTTTTTGAAATAGTTGGTAATTCCTTCTTAGCGATTAACCAAAATTGAGATATTGTAATATTGTCTTTAAATTGAAGCTCAAGTGTACGATCATTTTTTATATCTATTAGTTCTTCTTTTTGTTTCATCGATAAGTTTTGCAAAGATTCTTCAGATGGCAAAGTAAAAGGATTTCGAACCCAATCAAATTCAATTAGCCTATTTGATTTGAAATAATGCTGCAGCTTTTCTTCAAGCAAATATAAATGCTGCTCCACAAGTTTGAATATTTGCATATCAAGATTTAAGGTAGAACACCTATTAAACATTTCTTGCAGAGCCTACTTTCTTTTTACTTTACTGAATCTTCAACTTATTATACTTAATTGAAAAAAATAACAATATGTTAATTATTTAATATTAGTAATAATATTAGTCGAACAATATTTATCACTTCATAGATAATTTGTAAGAAAATCCACAATTATCCTACAGCGCATCGCAAATGTTTCACGGCACACCAGTGGGCCGCGCACACTGGTATGGAAGCTCTGTGTTAAGGAACATGAACTTATTATCCGCACTTTAGAACATTTTATTGATGTTCTAATTTCTGTTTTGAAAGCAAATGGGCCATCAGATATTTCAGCATATGAAATGAGAATATTTCAAGGCGAAATTTCATCATTTTATTTGAATTTTACAAGTAATTGTAATGAAATTACATATTTTCTTCCAGTAGTTGAGAGCAGTAGAAGCGATTTGATAGCCAGAATATCGTGTCTAATATTGGATATCATCATCATAGCTAAAGCGAGAACACTAGAAACTATTCAAGAATTAAAAATTCAATATAGAGAACGTCTGGAAAATATTCAACGCATTTTGATAAAATGGAACTTGATGAAAATGTTCGTTGCATTCGAGATTTAGTGGAAAACTAGCATTAAGGCTCTGACAAATTTTAATTAAATAAAGACTATGTAAATAATCTTTAAGGCTTTTTTATGTTTGTCTGATCATTAATTTGTGACGATTTTAAATTATTGATTTCTATTTGTAATAAAATGTTGACAGAAATTCCCGCAAGGAAAATTGATGAAAAATATTATGACAATTCTAATGCTAAATACAAACCGAAAAACGAGTTCTTGATAACTGTCCACTGAAATAATTGATCGATATCATTGAACACAATTCTTGTTTGAATTTTGTGCTTATATATGGATTTCAAATCCTGCTTAAGATTTTATTTAAAAAATATATCAATTTTAATCAAAAAAAACTTTCTCTCTGTTCTTAATCTGGGAGAAAAATCTTGGATGTTTGGGTGAATATATTTTATGTTCGTTTGAATATTAGTTTATTGGTGCATTTTATATTAATAATAAATGAGAAATCCATAGCTAACTTGAGTAAAGTAGATATATGAGTCAAAAGAGGTTTTCGTGAATATTTGTTCTCATCATCATTCCGTTTCGTATTGGTATACGTAACGGCTGTTGGCAGTTCCTGAAGCTTGCTGTTTGTGAAGCATTTGCGAATATCTAATGGTAAATCAAAATCAATCCGGTTCCAATTTATCAAACCGCATAAATATATTATTGATTGTATTTATCCGTTGCGTGGAATTGCCATATATACAGGTAGCAAAGTAATATTTTTTGTAAAATTTCTATGATATTTCCCACCAAATTATTTCCCACGTACATTTTGTCACGTTTAATTTATAATTATAAAAATCACTCAAATTAAGTACGAAATTAAGTGCAAATGAAAGAGTTAAATAACTATTTATCTGCGCAGTAAGTACCACCGAAATGAGCAACAAAACGTTTTCTAGAGTGAATTATTCATCCGATTATGATATGTTTCAGTGCGTTAGTTGCATATTTTTGCTGTAATTACACCTGTTTTAGTTTACAGCAAATATTTCTCTATGGCAGCACTTATGTTGTCTTCCTACAACAAAGAGTAGTCGGATTTGAAATTTTATAATTAAATTCTAAATTTAATTGCATTACTTTTTTTATCAAAAACTTTTGATCCGATCACCTTTTCAGTTCAAAAAATGTCTTAATTTTTTATGCGAATAAAATATATATTTTTGCTGGATTTGATAACAATATAAAATTTCTATCAATTTATTTTGCGGTTTTAATTATTGCTTTCCATAAAAATATTTTAATTATTTTATAAATAACTAATTAATTAATTTTCCAAATTATAATAATATTTTCAAATAATTAAATTACGTAAATCAAATTTTTATTCAAAAAATATTTTACTTTTTAAAAATATAATCAATAAAATAAAAATAATTTATGAATCCAACCTAATATATAAAATATATATATTTAATCTAATAACAATATAAAAAACACCCTAAAATTTTAAAAATTACTTTATAATTAACTATTTAATTTAATTAATTTTCCAATTTTTATAAATAATATCATGAAATTATTAAAAAAATGTTTATCAATAAAATTTAAATAATTACATACTTTAGATTAAAAATTTATTTGTTCAATTAACAAATAATTAATTTAACTAATTTCTCAAATTTTAAAAAATAGTGTTACAAAATTAATAAAATTAATTTTTTATTCCGTTAATAATTTGAAATTCAAAAAACATTATAATCTAAAAAAAATTACAATTAATGTTATCATTAACTAATTAAATTAAGAAATTTTTATAAATAGTAAATCAATTATTATCCTCACCGCCAACTAAAAATTGTTTAAATAATCAACAATATAAAATATAATTTTTATTTCTTTATAAAATAAATGCTTACATTCAATTTTAAAAGATTTCCCAATTTTTCACAAATCATTAAATTTTATTTGAAATAAATGTATATTTGTTTTAAGATAATTATTTCATCAAAAATGTAAAAATAAGTTTTACCAGCCTTTTAAATAACAATATCTCATTTAAATATAAAAAAATACATTACCAAATTATATTATCATTTAAATTTCTTAAAGAGTAATGATATTCAAAATATTTTAATTAATTTTTAAAAATAAACTAAAAAGAAAAACCAACAATGAAAATCTTACTGGGAGATTGATCAACATCTGGCATTTGATAAACACTATAATCTTTATTATCACAATTATCCTGTTCTGTATTTTGATTAGTTGTTTCTATTTCAGGCTGCTTAAATGGTTGACTAATTTTATCTATATTTTGATCTTCAAGCAATTTCTGTTCCTGTTCTGATTGAGATTTTTCAATAAATTCAAAATTTTCAATATCATTTTCGTCTGATGATTTAATCCGTAACGTTCTTAGAAACCATGAAGTTTTAGAAATTTTTGATTTCAAATTATCAACAACTGCACCCGCTTGATTATTATGTGGTATAATAGGCTTTTTACACAGAGGGCATTCATAACCAGCTGGTGCAGTAGTTTCCGGTAATTTGTTAGCCATATCATTTAGACATTTTAAATGGAAAACATCTAAATTTATAAATTAAGATTGTTACGAAAGAATAATAATGTATTTAGTTATGATCTACTATAGACAATCTTACCATAGCAAACCAGACGAACACATTCCATATCATCTTCCAGCAATTTATTATCACATAGAGTGCAAACTGCATTATAATCACTGTCTTCTAACCATTGTAAATATGATTTAACAATACACTAAAAAAGTTATTATTTTTGTAGATGTAAATATAAAAATACCTTCTCGTGAGATGATACTAAACAGTGTTCACATACATTGACTTTATGCTCAAAGCAAAATAAATTAGTTACTTTTTTCTTGGGACATTTACATAAACCCATTTTAAATATTTTTGACTATGTCAAATTAATTTTATAATAATAAAACAACATAACTAATTTTAAAAATTTATTTGTCTGTGAAATGAGAGGTTTTTAAGTTATATGCATTCATAAAATTCTTTATTTTTCACATAATAAACTGTCTATAAAAGTTAAATCAAATTTAATGTATAACATTACAAATATAAATGGAATAAAATTATTTATAAATGATGATTTCTTGAAATCTTAATAAGTATTTTTTACAATAAATATGAATGCCAATCATTGTTTGGTATGTATATCATCGATATTATAGTGTCGGGATAAAAGATTTGTAACTTAATATTGTTGGTGTACGGAAGACAAATAACTCAACACTCATATCGCTATGACAACTAGTCTGGACTATCCCACATCTCTTTGGTGGGTTTCTGGGTGTTGATATTTTGAAACTATATGGTTGTTACCCAGACAACCCCATACAAATATTCTTTCGCTTACCACTCAGCACCCGTTGCTAAGCAACGTTGGAACTGTGTTCGAGTGGGTTGATCGTCCGCTAAAAGTGAGCGTTATTGCTAATGCTATAATTGACCGAACGATCTCTGGGTCCAACGAGCTGTCGATAGAAGACCTGTGCTCGCTTTTGATTCTTAGGTCCCATTACTCTCCTATCTCTTTCAAATGTTAACCTATACTCTCATATCATTCATTGTTATGTCCATTCCCAAAGTCCTTCTTATCGTTGTCCGTGTTGATGATTATTCTTTGGCCTGTACCCCTTGGTTATGTTAAGTATTCACACACTAGTTCTCTTACTCTTATCCCTATCATAACTACAATGTTCCCTATTATTATTACTAGCATTATCATTGTTGCTATTATATGTATTACCTTTATTAATTGTTACTACTATTACCTTTATTATTATTTTTATTACTATAACTGCCATTATATTTATTGTTATTACCACTATGATTATTACTACTATTATTATCATAATTATTATCATCATTGCTGCAAATACCATGATTATTATTATTATTATCCTTATTATTATTCTTATTATTCTTATTATTATAATTATTATTATTATTATTATAATTATTATTATTATTATAATTATTATTATTATTATTATTATTATTATTATTATTATTATTATTATTATTATTATTATTATTATTATTATTATTATTATTATTATTATTATTATTATTACCATTACTCTTATCATTATCGTTATTATTATTAAGATTTTGTAGGGATCCGTCCTTATTCTTCAGCGTTAAATTTTTTTATTGGTGTTGGGCTCAGAGCCACAATTTAAACAAAAATAAAAGTGAAAAAGTTGTGGAAGGAATCACTGCACATAAACATGCACCGCACCAAGATATTAAAAATGAATGAAAAACATATTAATTAAAAACAAAATAAATATATAACAAAACTAAATAAAAACAAATAATTAATAAAAATCATGAGAAAGCAAGACAGCTGCAGAAGGAAACATATTAAAAATAAAATAAACTGCCAAAACCTTGCAAAATAAGGTTTAGAAAAAACATAGGCAGAAGTGGCGACCAGAAAACAAATAAAAAAGGGCAAAAATAATATTATCAAAAAATAACAGTAAAAATAAAATGCGAACATAAACCGAATTATATATGAAAAAATAAAGAAAAAATATACAAAAAATAATAAAAAATAATAAAAATAAATTTTAAGTAATAAAATAAATAAAAAGCCCTAAAAATGGCGAAAAATCGCCTATTGGTCGCACACATGCATACAAATAGTATAAATACAGTGATGAATTTCATAATTTTTAACCTTTAAAACTTTTATGCAAAGCTTTGAACAACTTTTTAATTTCACGAAAAACCAGAAAACTCTTTAGAAGTAAGGAATTTTTATTTTATGTGTATATCTTGTCCTAACTTTTGTATGTTTTATGCATAAAGGTTTCACCATAATGTCTCATTTACTTTTATACTAATTAAATTATATTTATATTTATCGTCCGACCATTAAAATCTTATATATATCGTATGGTAATAGATGGTCCACGGGACGGATCTCGGGCTAACTAGTGGGTGAAAACCCTTAGTTGGGCTCGCGGGTCATGCCTCGTGGACCCCTCGGCAGTCCGCAGTCGGTTCTGGTGATAATGCACAGGACCGCTACGCAGGGCGCCGTTGTATACTCGGGGTGGCTTCTGAAATATGTGGCCGGAACGAGTCGAAGTAAAATCAGGGAAGATGCGATGGCAGAGTAAAGGGGGAATTTAGGAATGATCACAACTAGATCATATGAATCATTTTTCTTTCGGACATCTCAATAAGAAATGGGTAGCAGGGGTAAGCATAAGAATAGTCAATGAATAAGTATCATGATCATAAGATTCCAGTGAAAAGTAAACTCATAAATCAGTTAGAACGAGTGAAATAAGGAAAGTATAGCTAGGGGAGTGTTAGCACGAACAACGAAACACAAAATTTCTATCCAACAGAATTGAATCTTGCGACAGCATGAAGCCCCAAAACATTACAATAATACTAGATATCGAAATAAAAATCAATAGTTTTACACAAATAGTCAATAGTCATGCCTGAATACATTTAAGATATTTACGTGATGATCTAGCATAGTAATGATATACCACAAATTTAAACCAAATTTGATACGGAATTGTAACGGACCTACAGACGTAACAAATTGTTGACATTCTTAGATAAACCATAAATATAATAAGAGTGATAAATGTAATAAATAAAATAAATAAAACAAATAGAATAATAGTAGCAATTGTAGTAATTACCATGAATATAATAACAACGATAAATCTAATAAATAAAATAAATATAATAATAGTAGTAATTATAATAATTACCACGAATATAATAAGGGGGATAAATGTAATAAGTACAGTAAATATAACAATAATAGTAACCGTAATGAATTCCATAAATATAATAATAGTGATAAATGTAATGAATAAAATAGCTACAATACTAGTGGTAAAGATAATAGCAATTAGGGACTAACGTATCACAAATTGCATGAGGGAAAAGAGCCTTAGTCGAATGATGATCATGGGGAAAAATTAGGACGAAATAACCAAAACTTAATCGAGGTTAATCCACTAACGAGGCATACTTATTTAGTGATAAAATAGACGAACCCAATCACAATTTAATTAAATAATAATTATCCATCACCTTATAATAAATTAGATAAATTAGTGCTAGTAAACTCAATAATAATTAACGATTAACCTATCGTAATATGCATAAAGGTCAGAATAGTGGAGTCAAATAATATTTGGCGGGCTAACGGTAAGGGAATCAATAAAGTAATAGTAGTAGAGTTACTAACAATTATTAGTGGAATACGTGTAGTATAGTACTAATTTGACCCAATAATGCCCGACGATTAAATCACAATAGCATGGATAAGAGGGATAGTAATTCCATCCAATCATAATAAATGGTTAAATTATAATGACATTCAGGGGGAATCAATAAACTAGGAATTCAACCATCAAACCGCTATCTGGTCCCTCGCTAAGGTTCCCGTATTTTATTCCCACTTCACTTCTCAGAGAGTTTTTGATTTCTCCAAATTTTCTTGTTTCCTTTTCAGAATGCAAGATAATAACAACGATTCCGGACTGAACAGATTGCCGAGAATACCCCGACTCCCACC
Organism: Schmidtea mediterranea; assembly: GCA_022537955.1. Lineage (NCBI taxonomy): Eukaryota > Metazoa > Platyhelminthes > Tricladida > Dugesiidae > Schmidtea > Schmidtea mediterranea. The sequence continues at coordinate 248,710,795 of CM039679.1, read as the reverse complement.
GTCGATCGTGGCCGTCCGCCACCAGTATGAGGAGTTGAAACAAAAGTACGAGGTACTACAAGCCAAGTATGCGCGGATAAAGGGTACCTGGGCTCCACCCGATGCCGTCAAGGTGCTGAGACAGAAAATTGAGCGGCTCACTCGAGCGCGAGACGAGCTAATCACCGAATCCCGCGCTCAGCGGCTGCTCATCAAGGAGCAATCAACTGCGCTCCGACGCGCGTTTACCGATACCGAACTTCAAGCTTACGTTCCGACAAGCATCAGAGCCAGGCAACTGGATATAATACCAGCTTCTCACCTTCCTGTCTCCAATACCTCGCTTTCCCCCCAGTCTCCAGGAACCAAATCTCAGAAACTCCCAGTCTGCCTGCCGAGCCCATTGTCCGGCAACCACCTATTGGGAACACAAGGAGTGCTGCCAGCGCACGAACACGCCGGCGACCGAATCGAAATCGGCGACGTCGCGAGCGACGCCGACGAGTGGAAGAGGTTCTCACCGGATCAGAACCTAATGAGGTCGCCTGTCCGACCAACGATCCGCCTCCACCTTACCAGGAGTTTGAATTCCCGGAACTCGATCCGGATATCCTCTACGCTCCCGATGTAATATTCCGATCACCTGCCCGGTCTATTCATATAAATTTGATCGATGAGGAACAGGAATCTTTCCCGGTCACCCACATCCTCGATGGGCTTGGGCTTGAAACGGAAGATATCGCCGTTCTCACGGGCGAAGTGCCTAATTCTATCGCGGCACAAGAGATCGCGGGCCCTTCGACCCGCAGAGAAGAAACTCGATCCTCGAACCCTCCGCCATACAGGCCAATGAAGCGCAAATACTTCCCAACCGACATCGACGAAGACGATTAATGGAAAATCGATATGGATCTTAATGTAATTAGAACGCTTGAGTGGAACTTCCTTCCCTTGAAAACTCGTCATGACCAATTGTGAACGATATTTTGTTTTCCTTACTCTGTTAATGCCAATTGCTAATAATATGATGTCTTCCTTTTTTGTTTCATTTCTTATGTTACGATTGGCCAAATAAATTGGTTTATGAGGGGTGTAGCGGGAATAGAAGGGACAAGCTATGGTGAACCAATACCAGGGTTAAGTGATTATCCGCAAATTTTCTCTCCGAGGGTTGTCATGAAATAAAAACCAACAGATGAAAGCGTAAGCCCTTCTAACGGCAGCAAACAACTCGGGAAAGACGAAGGTCCTTCGAGGAGTAGTGCTAGAAATGGCGCTCACCTGCTCGAATGGCATTCGGCCATTGTGTACGGTACCAACGTGATTGCGGTCACGGGTACATAATGGTTACTAAAATCGTGCGGCGCATCAGGAGATTTGCCCTAGTCTTTAATGATGGGAACCTCAGATGTAGAACGAGTGAAGTGATGGAATTTAATAACTCCTGTACGTCCAACATTGGTATACAACATTAGCCGTAATCCATCTGTATTTTTTCGGTTTTTGATAAAGTATTTTTGTAAATTCGAAAATTTTAGCAGCGTTCCGCCCTTATTTTACGGTTCATCCCTATTCTACCGTTTTCGACAAAGTATTTTCATTGACTCGGAAAATTTGAGCAGCGTTCCGCCCGTATTTTACACGTTCCATTTTTTTACGTTACTATTTTTGTTAAGTATTTGAATTAGTTCGGAAAATTTGAGCAGCGTCCCGCCCATATTTTCCGCCTCAACTCAAATTAATTTAATTAATTCTTATTTAAAAACATTATTTTTCATGATTTTGGTCGTTCGGATTAATCTTTTTCCGATGGCTATTCATTTTAACTGTTGCAACGATTTCGCAAATTTTCCCCGCTACCCATTCCCTCTTTTAGTCCTTAAGATCTATTTATGTTCATATTATATTTAATGAGTGCCCACTGGACTACTCGGTGTTAGAGATTTTGAGCCGATTGTTGTTAAAAATTTTACAGGAAACGGATGGTGAAGGAGTAGCCAAGGGACTACTCATTTACCCTCCAATTTCCCCTATGTACGGATAATATTGACGTTTCGGCTCCTGCGTTCCGCACGCCGGGGCCTTCACGGGCACGATCTATTGGCGATTTTACACGCACTTACACAGTTCGATAGTGTGTTTTATTTTTCTATCTTGCGTTATGTTTTGGCTGTGGGCCACCAAAAATAAAATAATAGAAAAAATAAATTACCACATGAATTAGGCAAAAATCTCGACGCATAAACTGTATATTTAGCATTCATATAAACAAATTTTGAATCGGGCATCGATGTACATAAACCAAAATAACATAACTGTAGATTAACAATCTGAAAATATTGTTACAAAACATAACTGTAGATTAATAACCTGAAAATATTGGTAACTGTAGATTAATAACCTGAAAATATTGATAACTGTAGATTAATGATCTGAAAATATCTAAAAAAATCACACAACAAAGTAAGATTTATAAAAAATGTGCATCTTAAATTTGGTTGAAATTAATGCTACAAAGTAGTAGTTTAAAATTTGGGAAAACACATCAGTATTTATACCTATAATTTGGCCTTAACCTTGCGTGTTAGTTTTATTGCGATTAAACAAAATTCGACTTTGAAATTATTTGTGTTATCTAAATTAAATTTTTATTTATTTCTTAATTTAAATTGGTAATTTATTTTTAACATTTTTAATTAAATTTATTCATCCAAAAATATTTTATTTTTATTTATTTAATTCATTAATTTTTAATTTTATATAAATGGTCATTTTACGGTCGAATTTTCTTGTTATTATGTTATTTTTTATGTAAATTTCGTGCGGTTCTTGATGCATTTTGTATTTATTTTATTTTACTTTTTATGTTTTTGATTTTATATTTATTTATATTCTCTCAGATTTTAAAGTGTTTAGTTAGTGTTGTATATTGTATTTTAAGTTATCTTGGTGCTGGGTTTTCGTGCTGTATTACTGATGCATTTAAACAATTCTCAAGGCTATTTGTGTTCTGGCCCAACATCTTTATTTACTAGGGTTCCCATTTCTAGCATCGCACAGCCAGTAACTTTGCCACTTTACTGTCATGTACCAATTAGCGAGACCATATTGTTATTGTAAACAACAGCCGAATACTTCTCAAGTAGGTAAGCACCGTTGCCTTGGTAATACTCCTTGAGCAGTCTTCGTTTTACGAAATTAAGTAAATTTTCATATATATTACCATATCTTTACCCACGACGGCTCGATTTACGTAGCCTTGATCCGTCGGAGTTCGCAGCTGAGTTGGATGCACTGCTGGTGTAAACTGCCATTCTCTTGACGAAGCTTCTTCAGCTCTGATCCAATTTCTTTGATCGCGTCCATGGCTGAAATTATCGTCAGCATTAACACATGGAATTAACTACGATATTACAACAGAAATAGAATATTTTGGGGCGAAATTGGTTCAATATTAGTTGTGACCTTAACTAAATGCTCTAGATTACAACCTTATTACATTTATTAGCTACAATTGAATTTTTAATAAAACTACATCACTCTTCCACCAATCCCAATTAATAATCAAGAAAAACATTGATTTTATTTTAAACAAAATTTTAATTCATGTGCGATCTTTTACTCGATAGATGCCTTCGCAAATAGGCGTGCTCCTCCGTTCCTCTATCCTCCAGTATTTCTCAAATATCTGGTTGTAATATGTGTTTGGGAACAACCAGGTGCACTGGCGCATCGAGCTCGAGAAGGGCCGATCCTTTGGGTCATGGGCTACACAATAATTAGGTAGGTATCCGTCGAAGCTCGGGATGCGTCTACTGGAGATATTTTTATTGATATTCACCAATCGTCGGCGCTGCTGGTTGGCCAAGCATCGATATTTGTGGTCGTATTTGTGGAGCGCCCCTTCCGCTTCTTGGCGGATTTCCCGAGTTGGGTTTCTTCCCGGCTCTCTCTCGATCATTAATCTGGGTAATTCTACGTCTTCGTCAGGTTTACCTGCATTTCGATTTGGCCATTCGGGGTACCATATGTGGATATGGAATATCCCCGATCCCACAATGCCCGGCGGTATCGTCCCGCGAATTTACTGGAACCGTTAATGTCGTCAGTTCGACATCTATCCATTGAGCGTTGGAGTTTCCTATTACCAAGATTATCAATCCTCCGCATAACATCTCATCATTATATAAAGTGATCAGCCCCCACATTTGATTGATCATGTAATTTAACGTATTTCAATTTAATTAGGTGGTAGGGTCGGTGAAATAGAGCTTTAGTACCATATCTCAATTATTAAGAAGGAAAATTCTTTAAAACAGATCAATTAAATACCAGCCACGTACGGCCGTTTTCATCTATGACGATATGAACTAAGGATACCTATTGCGCTATACGTCAATACTTATTTTTAGGCTTTCGAAAATTATAGGTATAGTAACTACTTATATAATACGGACGTAATTTCCACCATACACTTTTACCATCAACCTACTGCAAATTTATTCTCCAACAAAACTAGTATAATGAACATAATGCGAAATCTATGTAGACCCAATGATTGTATTTGAGGTGTACTATTCTCTTATAATTCAACGCAATTACCTTCATCTCTGAGATTTACAAATTTAAATCTTTTAAATAAAACTAAACTACTCTGTTTACCGATTGTCATATTAGTCCTATCTGCCTGGCCTACATAGTACAATCGGTAAAAATAATGAATGAATACCACATTCGACCTATATTAAGTATTGCATTAATTAAACCAAAGATTCGTCCTACATCATTCATCTTATAATAAAATCAATAAACAAACTTCTAAATCAAAGGTGTATTAATTACCAAAAATAAACTATGATAATGTAAGCATGGATTTGCGGTACCCGATGCATAATTTTCATAATAAAATCCTTCCGTCTTTGTGGCTTCCTTGACACGGACTCCGATCTGGTCCTCAGGTAAGGGCTGTTGGTAGAGACAGCTTTTGGTTTCCCTCTCTGACTTAGCTCGTGGACCTTAATATCGCAGTTTCTTAAAGTTACTGCTGTTCGACATTAGCTTGAATAGAATAATGGAGTCCTTCACTTGTTGCTAGACATTTATAACAGAGGATGACTCACGTCACACGTGAACGGGTAAGCGATTTCAGCTGGTGGCGTTCACTCATTGGTTCGTTTGCTGTTCTTAACTTGCTAATCTAGTGAATTGTCATATGCTTAGATTTTCTAATATCTGGATTGTCTATCAGGTGTGAATTTTCTCGTATATACTGCATACCAGTTTTGTCAATGTTGAGTGTGGTTTGATGATGCTTCGGAAAATCATTGATGTGGGATTACCTCCTCCTCTCGGTCTGTAAACTTTCTACCTCTGAATCTTATTCAGAAGTCTTATTCTTCCAGTAGGTGGAAAAGTTTTCATTTTTGTCGATCCGTTACATTATTCAAATTTTGATATTTATCTATAGGTTATAATAACCGATGATATCGCTGGGAAAGATTTATCTGATTTGCTTGCACTCTGCTATTGGATTAGGGCAAGGTGGGTACCTTTTATTCATTATGTTTATAATTTTACTTTGAAGGAGTAGTGTTTGTTGCAGGGGCTTTTATTACTTGATTTCGTTGGATTCAGATGACTATATGCCCATCATTTCGACGACACGGGTGGGATTACTCGTTGTCCTATTTGTTAGTCTAGGCAAAGGTAAAATCTATTTTGATATATTGAATTGATTTGGTAGCAAAAAAGATTTTTAAAAATAGTTTGAGGGTTAATTGCGTTAATTTAACTCACACAATTCTCTGGATCAGCTTGTTCGTGACCATTATACTAATTTTATAGTGGCATACTCTAGCTCTCATACTCATTCTAGCAGTTATTATTTCAATCAATTATTATGGCTATTAGATTTGATATTCTTCCTTGTACTCTAATCGCTAACCGTATAGTTAGATTACTATACTCATCTTTTTTAGGTTATGTGATTTCAAGAATTTATTCTAGTTTCTATTTCAGGTACGGCGGCTTAGTCTCGACTTATGGATTGCTGATTTGTTAATAAACTAAGTTTTAATTTATCTTTTTATTTAATGGATTGCCTGTTGTATTTTGGTGTCGCGAACTAATGCGTTTAATTTATCATATAGGGCTTTTTTCAAGTGATGGTAGAGTTGATGTACGATTAATATGTGGGTTGTTCTCTCGTTATTTAACCTTAGTAATCTAGCGGATAACTTTCATTACCACTGTGGCCATGCGCTTGATTTTGACGTTAACTTTAAGGAATGCTTAGAGGAATCTATTCTTATTTCATTAAGATTATCACTCGAGTGGTTTTGCCTTCAGACACTTAAGTAGGTAAATCTTTATTTTATTTACCAAATTATCATTTAATCCTCATCTATGTCACTAAAATATCATCTAGGGGGAATTTTTCAAACTTTCATCGTTATCTTTTTATTACTCAATTCTTATCTATACTAACCAGATTCTTATTATTAGTTTTCAACATGATCGTTACATCGATTTCCGTAAGCCATCTTCCCTTTAACCACAAGTTGATCCTACGGCATTTGTATGTTCATATTGGATTTTAAGAGTGCCCACTGGACTACTCTGTGTGATAAGTTTAGCCGATAAGTATAATAATTTTTAGTCGATTTTTCGGGAGTGAGTGGAAAAGGAGTCAGCCAAAAGACTAATTCCCGATCTCCCCACTGCCCCTATAAACGCAAATGATTTGACGTTCGAGCCCGTCGATACTCACGGCGAGTCATTTCGTGCGGATATTGAGCATTTTGTTATTATTTTAATTTATTTTTATGTTTTTCGATTTTATATTTTTAATTATATTCCTCTCGCATTTTAAGGTGTTTACTTGATGTTTTATGGGTCGGATTTTAAATCTGCATGTTATGTTTGCGTGCTATTTCCAATTCATTTAATCAAAACTTAGTGCTAGCACAACAATATAAATATTTTTTTTTACTTACTTTACTTACTTTACTTACTTTTGTTTACTTACTTTACTACCTTTGATGTTTCCACCCGCTTCCCGTTTTGATAGCGTGTGATTATAACGTGTATTACATGATAAATGGTTATACTATTTCACAAAGACTGAAGAGACAGAAAGAAAAGTTAATCTGCCAATAATTGTTCGCCATACCACCGCATATGCGCATGTTGAACGTGTGTTCTGAATAAATAAAACTCAGTGCTCAGATGAGCGCAGTTTGCTTTCTGTTGATACAGTGAAAAGGATAATTCAATGCATTTTAAATTATAAAATGTCTTGCACTGAATTCTATCATTATATAAAAGGGGAAAAGGACTGCTCCAAAAAACGAAAACAACGGAAAAGTATGATTGGGCAAGAAATAGCGATTGTAATAAAGTCACCGAAGTCAGGGAAGATGGAGAGTAAAAGCAAGAAAAGAATGGAAGGTAAGGTTCTATTAGGTTTTATTAAACTGAATAGCACATTAATGTATATTATATTATTTTAGATTATGTACAGGAGCATCCTCAATAAACATCAAATTTTCCAGTCGAACTGAGTCTTCCAAAATAATTCACCATTTATCGAACCTTTTTGCTATTGGTATACTTATTATCAACTTCTTTAATTGTTTTTTGTCTTTCAAATATTTTCAATTAGTTTTTATAAGACTGCAATTTTTCATAATAAATGTATGATTGTCGATAAAAGTTTTGTTGCTGTCTTTTTTGCGGGGGGATCGAAGCGTAACGAAAATGGAGGGGAGATTGTTCCGGTCTGTAGTCGGAGAATTATGGCAACCCTATACTACTACTACCTGCAACTCAAATGAATTTATCTGGGATAAATGAATTGCTACCAGAACTATCAAACTTTTTTCCGGGACTACAACAAATATGCCGCAATTGTCAGAACTAAAACAAATAGCAGGCGACGAATCTCAAATCACAGTCCTTTAAAATGAAGCAGCTATGTTGCCTGTCGATTCCAATTTGGTATAGTAAGTTCCAACAGATAAACCTCAGATCACTGTCCATGAACAAGATGCAGCTCTGTGGTCAGTCGATACCAATTTGCTAAATTACTGGCTTCGAATGGAAACGGAACAGTGTTGTAATCATGACGGTCTCTATGCAAAGTCAGTACACCAATATCCAGATTAAAAAAGGCAACTTAATGACGCTGCTTTTTTATGGAATCTCCAAATGGTGAAAAAATGAGCGACATTGGGTTTTGTACTCACAATCAACTAGACGCGTTATTTGTTTTGTGTGCAAGCTATTTTCTTCTAGTATTGCTGCTTTAACAAGTCAAGGTTTCGATTACTGGACCCATATTAACAGATTTGGAGAACATAAACGATCAGTAGATTACGTGAGATCACTTTCAAAGTATGCTACTAGCTTGTCTAGTATTCATACACTAGACAAAACATGCAGACAGGATTTCAGAATGTATACATCGCGTTGCGCATTTGTCTCACTTTGCTTGTGTCTAGCTGTAGCAGTGAAATATTTTTTAGTCATTTGAGACGAATAAAAAATGCACTGAGGTCGACGATTAGGCAATAGAAATTATCTTATCTAGCGCTTATAAATATCGAATGTGAAATTGTTCACCAACTAGATTTACAAGATATTGTTGACAGCTTTTTAACACTAAAGGCCTAAAGACTCGTCACAAAGATTTTGAAATAAATTGTCTGCTATACTATCAAATGCATGCAGCTGGCGAACTGCTTATCATCTTTGTGTTTGCTTTGCGGTTCATTGCGTACTTATACCTCTTTTCCCACATCACAAACACGAGCGCTTCTTTTTGTCGTTTTCATAGCTCTCATATTATCTGCAGCTTTAGTTGAGTTATATCTCGCATTTAACACCAATTCTACTTCATATATATTTGCTTGCTTCAAGTTTGAGTGTAAATTAACACTTTGTCCATAAATTATCTAAAATGGTGAACTCTATTCTAGGTAAAATTTCATGTCAGCTCTTCTCTTCACACCTGTCTGCCAATATCGCTGTATTAAGATCTCTTACTGCTCTTATGGCTTTTACAGCTAATCTATTTGATTGATTCTAGTAAAGTAACCTGAATTCCTGATAGATACAAAATTTCTGTAGCTTTTCTTTTAAATATGCTCCTTGGTTTTCCGAAACAATAGATCCAACTGTTAAGTATCGCCTTGAAAATTGTTCCTTCATGATTGTTGTCAAGGAAATCAATTTACTAAAACGATCGACTATACTACCATACATTTTTATAGTGTTTCTTTCCATAACAATTTGCTCTAGGAAATCAGAGCTATATGCCTGGATAAATATTTCCTTGGTTCTTGACTGATCGATCTTCTTCTTAGAACAAATATCACAACATCGTAGACAAAGCTCAATTATCTCCTGCATCTTCAGTCATTAAAATATTTTTTCTAAATAATGGAATAATTTCTTAATTCCAATATGATATAATCAACAAGCCCGGGCCAAAAACATTTTTCCGGGCCCACAAAATATATTTTTTTAAAAAGTTTAATTTTCTGTAATTTGGTCTATCACAAACTATTAATGCGTTTGAAATCTAAATGTTGAAAAAAGAATTTTCAAAATTATTTGGTGTTTCCTCTTTTAACACTGTATTTTATATTTAAAAATTGCAAAAATAAGTACTAAATTACGATTTTTTGTACGTTTCCTTGGCCGTTTATCTTCATATGCAGTGATAGTGTTTTCAATACCAATTATATGTTTTGGCTCTGTCTCTATTCTTTTAGGATTTTCCCTGACGGTTTTAAAAAAAGATTTGTTAACAAATTAAACAATTCAACTATCTTCGGTTGCATTTATTCTTTGCATATAGGAGTTTCACAATACGGTTATTAGAGCTATCTTGTGCCGCTCGATTTTTCTTACAGGCGCTTTAGCCTCTGCTTTGGTAATTTGTTTTTGCCTTGCATCCGAACGAGCATTAGATAAATCTGTTTTATCTCTGTATAGCTTTTCTTTAAACCTAAAACAGCATCTGCTCTCTTAGACCCCCTTGTATCAGAATCATTTTTCGCAAACAGTAGATTTTTCTAAATATGTTGTTCCAAAATGGTCCACTAATGGATTGTTGCTATAAACTACATATTTAAGCTTTGCACAAAGTCCAAAATGATACTGCAGTGGCACTTGACTCAGCAACAGCATTACCTACTAAATTAAGTGAGTGGTTAGAACATGTAGCGTATTCTACAGTAGGGTCTTTAGCTTTGATTCTAGCGTACAATCATATTGGTTACACCATATTGGTTGTGTGTTCGTAATTTTGGCATCTGAATTTTTTAATATCAATTCCCATTTTTTAAGAGTGTCAATAATGATTTGGAATAAATTTGCAGCATCATAATCTTGGATATCACGAAATAAAAAAAATCTTTCTTTTATGTGTCAGTCAGGAAGAATATACTTAAGAACAAAAGTGAGCTGCTCAATAAGACTTACATCAGGTGTTGAATCAACAATCAATCCTAATTACATGGCCAATTGTATTTCTTGGATATTGAGCTTTAAATTCATCGCAAGCTGTATTAGATATGTAGGTCACAGATCTTTGTCAACAATTCTCAAAAGTCTTGATAAAGTTCTCAAATTCAGCAGGATAATAAAGACAAGTCAAATAGTTACCTATGTTTGTAGAATCTCTGGATTCCTTGTGCCTTCTAATTGCTAGTTCTTGGGAATAAAGCAATTTCACCGTCGCCACTACTCTTTTCAGACGTTCTCTCCAATATTGCTGTTGTTTTCTAAGTTTTTTATCATTTCTGAATAAATGTACTCTTCTAATACCAAGAGCTTTGAATACGTTATCATTGAGCACCAGTGGTCGTTTGAATTTTTATGTGCCGTTAGAACTGCTGATACTTTTTACCAATTAAAATAACCATTCGTTAGTTATGTTCTCTTTTTTCACTTTGCTGGATGTTTCATTACAACTTAGAAGGGACCTTAACGAGTTGGACAATAAACCTTCTATGGTAGTCCGTGAACCCACGGGAGGTTAAGGCATTAGCAGTTCTTGTAGAGAGCTCACCTTTTTGTTAACCTTCCACCCACTAGTACACAGTTCCAACGTCAATTTTCGACGGGTGCCTAGTGGTAATAATTGTTATGCGCGTACTTTATGGTATTAGTGACCATTGCCCAGACTACTTAAGCAAAATTCTTATCTATCAGTACCCAGAATCTGTAATTTCATAATCTTCTTCTATTGGAAATGGCGTTGTCATATCTAGTGGTTATAATGGTGTTCATGCTTGAGTAAAATGATCAACGACTATTACATTCATATTTGTAGACGATAGCGAAAGGCAGCTTTGTCTCGCATCGATATTATCCATAACACTAACTACATTTTGGCCAGCAACAAGCCTGCGACTTACAAATGAATCAATCGAGTTTTTGTTTGCTTAGCTCATTCATCGCACGATCACGCTTCTTTCGTTTTGTAACTAAGTTTCATTGTGACAGATTTAAACTGAGATTTTAATCAAAATTTATTATTGAATAATTTTTAATTATATTGATTATATTTATAATAAATTGGTAAGTAAACTACAGCAAGTAGTCATCATTTGCGTTGCTGCTAGTTGCTAACAAGTTCAGTGTTATTTTACACAAAATAGAATATTAATAGCTCTTTTGAGCAACGCCATCTTTAATTAATTACAACAATAAACGTTCATGTTGTATGGTTTACGGTCTGGTTAACCTTGACCCCAGATGTAACTTTCTCCTGAGCAACGTTGGTAATGTAACCACTGGTTTTGAGATCGCCAAAGTTGATCGCCACATAGGAACTACTCTGGCCCGACCTCAAACTGGGTTCAACGCACTACCGCTAGAAGGCCTCTGTGCGCCTTTATTTATTCTGGTCCCATTCTCGTATATTTGGCCTTTCTCATTTTACAGACTAAATCTTTCACTCTTTGCTATTTACTCTAGCTCGTCCTGACGTAAAACTTATTAGGAAAATCAGTAGAACGGAAAGAAAACATTTATTGAACAAACAATCAAAAAACACGTTTTATTCTCCGTGTTGAGCGGCCCAACGCTTGGCGCGCTCGTTTTTTCCTGGTCGATGTCTGAGTGGCTTATTCACAGGTTTCGCAGCCACGGTTGTTTCTTTATAAGCCAGTTAAGCCGGTGCAAAGACCAATGGTTAGTTTACCGCGTTGCCCTCCTGGCACGCTGATAACGCTACCTTTAGCCCCCGAATCTGGGTTTTCAGGCTTTTGTTGGGCTCAGAGCCACAATTTAAACAAAAATAAAAATAAAAAAGATGGAAGGAATCACTGCACATAAGCATGCACCGCACCAAGATATTAAAAATTAATAAAAAACATATTAATTGAAACAAAATAAATATATAACAAAATTAAATAAAAACAAATAATTAATAAAAATCATGAAAAAGCAAGACAGCTGCAGAAAGAAATATATTAAAAATAAAATAAACTGCCAAAACCTTGCAAAATAAGGTTTAGAAAAACATAGGCAGAAGTGGCGACCAAAAAAATTAAACAAAAAGGGCTAAAAATAATATTATCAGAAAATAATAATAGAAATAAAATCTAAACATAAAATGAAGTATATATTAAAAAATTAAGAAAAAAATACAAAAAATAATAAAAATAATTTGTAAGTAATAAAATAATTAAAAAGCCCTCAAAATGGCGAAAAATCGCCTATTGGTCGCACACATGCATACAAATAGTATAAATACAGTGATGAATTTCATACTTTTTATCGAAAAACAACACAGAAAAACTGAACTTCAAAAACTTGAACAAATTACTTTAACTACTTCAAAAATTTTAGAAAATTTTTTGGTTTAACTTGTATGCCATTCGAACTACTCTGCAAAAATGTAAGGAATTTTGTTATTGTATAACTCATGTAGTAATTTTTATATGCTTTTCTTGTAATACAATGTTTCATTCTATGTTATGTTAATTAACTATATACTTATCTATAGTCCGACCCATTTAATTTATTATATAATACAGTATTGAAATAGAAGGTCCATGGGACGGATCTCGGGCCGGCTAGTGGGTGAAAACCCTTAGTTGTGCTCGCGGGTCATGCCTCGTGGACCCCTCGGCAGTCCGCAGTCGGGTCTCGCGAATAAATGCACAGGACCGCTACGCAGGACGCCGTTGTACACTCGGGGCGACTACTGAAATATGTGGCCGGAACGAGTCGAACTAAATTCAGGGAAGATGCGACAGTAGAGTGAGGGGAAATTTAGGGACGTTCGTGAACGAACCAGACAGATTTTTGTCTATTGTCGGACAAGGAAATTAAGTAAGGGGTAGCAGGGGTAAGGTATTGTCATAATTACAAAGTTGGAAAAGTTTTGCGAATAGAGCACGACAGTAGGGAAACCAAACAAACGATCGTAATAGTAGTAATATGTGAACCTGATTAGGACATAGATGTATCATTGAACGGGAGTGTCGGCACATAAATTCTTTATACCATTGACTCATAGTACTTCATTAGGCCTCGCTTCGCCGGAAATCTACAAAAATGTGAAATGGTTTTCAGACGACCTTACTATACACTAAGGTGCACAAAACCAATCAATATCAATAGTCTACGATAGAACGACCGTCACGCGCGGATAAACAACCACTTAGCAAATATGGTCAGTGACCAAATTCACTAAACCGAAAACGTTTCTCGCAAATACACATCGGCCCACTGACATAAAGCGACCATTGCACTAAAAATTGTTTGTACTTGATCAGATTTTAAATCAAAAATGTAGCTTGAATAATCAAATTTAAATAAATTAATTACTTGCCAAGTGACCAGAAAATATCCAAATTTTAATAATAATTCACGCCTAAATGCACTCGGCTTCTTAGAATACTCTCCACCTCAATTATACGGAAGGATTATGCCGTTGTGTTCTCGCCTCCCAAACAACGAATAATTAATAAAACGGGTTGGAAACGAGAAAATAAACTTCTTGGGGTCGATAATAATGGAGACGGCACACGAATTCGCGTCGATTCCATAGCATGTGCACGATTTACTACGGTAGGCAGAAAAATTCTCCAACATTAATGATACATGACCTGATCAAGGACGCTCTACCCGTAGTGCCCCTAAGGGATGGCAATAAACTAATATCGTAAATCCGGCGTTACGTCGAAATCCAAAATCGCGGAGTACGATTGCCAGTGCGATAGATGTTTGGCCGATATCCCGTCCATTTAATGAAGCGACTATTATCCGATATAAGCCGACTTGACGCCGATAATTCTAGTAAGCCCGACCCTAACCTCAATTTTCACGACGAAAAGGGGATAAGGATTACGTAACCTCCATCGACGACCCCTCCCCGAGGAATTTGTACTAATTATCATCACTGCCCCTTCTCAGCGACTCTCATTTTTCTTTATTTTTATTTTCTTTTCCTTTTTTTCAGGATGAATGCGAATAATCAGGACAAGCCAAATGATCTTCCCCGGATTCCCCGTCTTCCTCCTTCCATCATAGCGATTCGTCATCAATATGAGGAGTTAAAACAAGCGCATGGTGAGCTCCAAGCGAAGTATGAACGCGTGAAAGGTACCTGGGCCCCGCCCGATACCGTCAAAGTACTACGGCGGAAGATAGAACGACTCACTCGGGCGCGAGATGAGTTGATCTTGGAATCCCGTGCCCAACGGTTACTTATCAAGGAACAATCAACCGCATTACGACGCGCGTTCACGGACGTGGAGCTCCAGGATTACGTCCCGGGGAGCATCAGAGCCAGCCAACTGGGCATAATTCCGGCTCACCATCTCCCCGTGACTGACGTTCTCTCATTTCCTCCTGTCGCTAATTCGATAGCTCCGGAAATCCGAACTCTACCGGAATTGCCAGTTCTTTCTCAACAACCTACCGAGGTCAGGGAGACCCCCGTTCCTACCACTACTCGCAGGCGACCAAATCGAAACCGGCGACGCCGCGATCGTCGACGTCGAGAGGAAGAACTCGCTCGAGAAATAGGAGGTACCCCTATCTTGGGTCGAACCGAAGATTTACCACCTCCCTATGTGAAATTTGAACTCTTGGAACTCGACCCGGACATATGCTATGCCCCGAATGTCGTGTTTCGATCACCTGCCCCGTCCGTCCACATCGACCTAGTGGACGAAGATCCGACTCCTTTTCCAGTTTCGCAAATCCTCGATAGACTAGGACTCGGAGCAGAGGACGTAGCTATCCTCACGGGCGAGATGCCTCCAAATACTCCTTCTCAAGAAATAGCGGGTCCGTCGACTCGTAGAGAGGACACCTGCCGTCAGGCACGTCCCCCTCCATATAGACCGGCGAAGAGGAAGTACCTCCCCACTGATATCGACGAGGAAGATTGACGAGAAGGCGGGATTAACCTTGACGAAATGGAGAAATTCGTGCGGATTTCTGTTCATCGTTTATAACTGGCTATTAACAATTGTGATTCATTTCTTTTTATTTAGTTAATTTATGTTTCCATAATACAATTTTTCCTTTCCATTTTTGTCTTCACGTTAAAATAAGTCAAGTAAATTGATCCGTGAGAAAAGGGAGTGTAGATGAAAAGTACAATACTCGGTAATTCGATGTGAAGTTTGGACAATGACTATGAATTTCTCTCCGGGGATGAACTCATGGGTAATAGCATAAGTCCTTCTAACGGCAGCTAATAGCTCGGGAAAGACGAAGGTCCTTCGAGGAGTAGTGCTGGCAATAGCGCTCACCTGCTCGAATGGCGTTCGGTCATTGTGTGCAGCACCAACGTGATTCCGGTCACGGGCACATAGTGATTAATAAAGTTGTGCGGCGCAGCAGGGGATTTCTCCCTAGCCATTACTAGTGAAGGTCCCATCAGTAAGATGAGTACATTTGCGAACACTCATAACCCCTGTGCGTCCAGCATGATTTTTGGGGGCTCAGCCGGGAAGATTTAATTACGACCTCTCGCAAATAGAAAGATAACAACCCAGGAAAATGTAAATTCAACGGAGAAAGTATAAATAAATCCTTAACCAAGAGTAAGATAAAATCGTATTAACAAAAGAAAAATAAGAGTGACGCGAATCGGAGAGAAAATCCTGAGAATATCTGAAATAATCCAACTAAATTACGGAAAATAAAACGCGAAGACAACCTTGCAAATTAATGGAAATAAATAAAAATGTATCATAAAAATAAACTAATTAACTATAAAAGGGATATAATAAAATTAAAAATCAATAGAATAAAAGTATTAATAATTTAAAATAGAAGGATAATAAAATTAGAAATAAAATAGATAGAATAGAAGTAGCAACCCAATTACCAAATAAAAGAAAATAATAAAATAATGAGATAACAAAATCAATAAATTAAATAGTAATAATAGAATAATAAAACCATTAAATTAATAAAAAATTTTTTGTGTAGAAAATGGACCATTATAACGAGAGATTAAACCAGTTGCAAGACTTCTTGAACATTGAAACAGGCTCAGTAGAACAGTTAGCTGAAAAGATGAAGCGGATAAACATAGCAAGGCAAAACAACCCACAAACAATAAGCCGTGAAAACACCCGAACAACATTAGGACTAATGCAAACAACGGAGATAGAGAACCAATACGACTGGTACCGAGAAAGAGTAAACAACCCAGAATTGAATATAAAATATCACGCAATAGAGCAACAAGTTGAAACAATACCTGACGCCATACAGAGCATAATACGACGAGAGGTAGCCCCATTACACCAGTGCTACATTTGCCAAATTGAACGAATAAAAGTGCTGACACTCCCATGTGGACATTTCTGCTATTGCCAAAAATGTGTTGAACCTATGACTGTTTGTATAATCTGTAAAAATGATATTGAGGAAAAAGTGACGGTCTATTACGAATAAACCTGTTATGAAATAAATAATTAGTTAGTCATTCCCTTTCCTGCCCATATATCTATATATAAAATATATGAATAATTATATATTTACAAAAGTAAAAACCAAAAGCAAAAAGAAGTAGAATGAGACATTGTGAACACCAGAGAGAAAGCATAGAGGAAATACCTTGAGCTACCTTCGGGTAGTGCGATTAAAAAGCCAAATCGGGAGGGGATAACCGATCACCCAGAAGAGAGATATAGGACGAACTGTCGACAAGTTTTGCCCTGTTGAGAAGCTACTGTGGTAAGATTGATCACCTTACCGTTGCAGTAGTGGATCAACAAAGCCGTTTTGTATTTTAAATCTGGGGGGTAGGCGAAGAACTCTTGAAAAGGCAGAACGAGAAACGCGCGCGTAAGAAATAAACCAAAGAATAGATGGGATAAATAAAAACAATAATAAAAAGAAGATAACTAACGAACTCAAATAAGGGATAAATAAATACGAACAGAAACGAGTAGGAAGCCGGCAAAGAAATATAACGAATTAATATATTCGCATTACTTGAGGATAGTCTCACTTCGTATTAATAGAACATAATCCAGTCGCATTACTTGAGCATAGTCTCACTTCGTACTAACAGAACATAATTAATTCGTATTACTTGAGCATAGTCTCACTTCGTATTAATAAAGCATAGTTCATTCGCATTACTTGAGCACAGTCTCACTTCGTATTAATAGAACCTAATTCATTCGTATTACTTGAGCACAGTCTCACTTCGTATTAATAGAACCTAATTCATTCGTATTACTTGAGCATAGTCTCACTTCGTATTAATAGAACCTAATTCATTCGTATTACTTGAGCACAGTCTCACTTCGTACTAATAGAACCTAGTTCATCCGTATTACTTGAGCATAATCTCACCCCGTATTAACAGAACCTAGTTCATCCGTATTACTTGAGCACAGTCTCACTTCGTACTAATAGAACCTAGTTCATCCGTATTACTTGAGCATAGTCTCACCCCGTATTAACAGAACCTAGTTCATCCGTATTACTTGAGCATAGTCTCACTCCGTATTAACAGAACTTAGTTCATCCGTATTACTTGAGCATAGTCTCACTTCGTATTAATAGAACATAGTTATGCGCATTTTTTGAGTACAATCTCACTACATATTAATAGAACTTAGACAGCCGCATCACTTCAGCACAGACTGACTTTGTACTAACAGAATCTAGTTCATTCACGTTAATTCAGCCTAGACGGACGTTGCATTATAGAACAATAACTCATTTGCATTACTTCAGCTGAGACTGACTACGCATTAATAGAATCTAATCCATGTATATTATGGGAGCATAGTCTCATGTCATACTAAATAAACATAATTCATCCGTACTACTTGAACATAGCCGCAATTCGCATTAACAGAACACAGTTCTGCTATAGCAAGTTAGCACAATCTTAGTGCATAATAATAAGACATAGTTCAATCATATAAATGAGCAGAACCCTAAATCGTTAAAAGAGCATAGGCCCCAATGAAATAACGGAACGAAAACAAAATAATAAAAGACAAAAGAAAGAAAGGGAAATAAAATAACATAAGGATAAAATGAAGGGAAACGCGAAACGTACGACGAATAAATCAAAGGGTGGCAATAGGATCTGGGAAACGGCATAGCCGAACGATTTATTATAAATAGATAATTACTACGACTATATAGATAATTGTTACTACCCCATATAGATAATTAAAAATCGACGCAAAATGAATTGAAAGGGAAAATCAAACGTATGGGAATTATACTAAACGGGATAACACCTGGGAAATATGAATTATTATAATTATGGGTACTATAATCAAACCGAGATGGCGAATAAGCCAAGAAAAAGAAACGAGAAATAAGAGATGATAATAAAGGAAAAAGTGTAGACAAATAAAAAAAATATAAAAGAAATAACAAATAAAATAATAAATAAACTCAGTACGTTTATTTGAGGCGGGTCGAAAGATTGAAAGCGTGTAAGCGGATTAGGCTACACGGTTCATTTTTTCGTTCTAGAATTCAATCAAAGCAACCAAAGCAATCAAAGCATTTAACGCAAACAAATTCGCAAGCAATACAAACAAATCAACAAAACATCCACAAACACAAACAAAACAAGAACCCAAGCAAATACAAGAACCGAATCAATCAATACTCGACAATAACCCGGAACCAACAACAAATAAAAACTCAGTGAAACATTCGCAACCAAAGAACCGACTACGGACAAAATTACAGACGAGGTGACAGATAACCAAACACGACGCAACAAATACATCAAGACAAGAGAAACCACCCAAACAGAAGTTATCGAGGAGAAAACAACATTACGATCGCGCAATAGCTATCTACTCTCAGGGAAAAACGCCAAGAAATCGAGATCGACCTCAATTGCGAGAAAACTACACAGAACCAATTCACTCGAAGATATCGATTCCAACAGCCAGGGATCAGGCGACAAAGAAAACCAGGAATTAACAAGGACTACGAGTCAAACCAATATCGCAAACGAGAACGAGAATAACAACCAGCAAGAAATAAACATAGAGATCCAACAACAAATCGTACCAAATAACTCGGAGGATCAATTGAATAATCTAGAAACAACAAACAAAAACAATATGGCCGAAAATGACGGAAATTTAACTAAAAACAACGAGAAAGAACCAAACAAGCTACCAACAACGAATGAAACAACCAGAGAATATCGAGAAAAATTCCGAGGAGAACCCGTTCAACGGAAACGCTAATAAACTAAATACGTTCTTAAGGAATTTTGGGGTATATGTAGAGGTTTGCGGATGGACAAACGAGATGGTAAAAACCCGAATGCCACTATACCTATGCGACAGCGCACTAGATATCTTCCTAGAGGCAAAGGAAAGAGGAAAACCACTGAATAATTGGAAAGAAATACAAGAATTTCTAAAACTGACATTTGGAGTGGCAAAACTGACAAATCAAGGAATACAAGAACTATTTAACAGAAAACAGAGACATGGGAAGTCAAACACGATTATCACTCAGATTACACTCATGCAAGACGAATCAATGATAGCAACGATGGCAGCAAAACCGGAAGAAAATGGACAAAATGATACAAAAGTGAATCAATTTATACCAGGAGCCCACCAAATATTTAAACCACCAGTACAAAGAACAAATAACAACCGTCCGAACAATAATTATAATAATGCTCAAAGAACAAGCTACAACGGCGGAAATAACTCAACGCAAAGTAAACAATGTAGAACGTGCGGAAAGCTTGGACATTGGGAAAGCGAATGTTATCAAAATGTGCCATGTAGTAGATGTGGAAGAAAAGGACATAACATCAATCGATGTGAAGTCAGGACCTGTTTTAAGTGCGGAAAACAAGGACACGTAGCTAATAATTGTAGAGGGAGCAACAATCAAAACCAAGGACCACCAAGAAACAGCAATTATGTGCAACTGGCACCTAGACAACCAAACGTGGAACAGATAAAACAAGTGAATGTGATGCAGGAAATATCACATCTTAAAGATATGATGGCAAAAATGATGCGAACAAACCAATCACAACAACAACAATCAAATATCCACATGATGCAAAGAGTTGAAAATGAAAGAAATAGAGAAACAGAAATGACACAACAACAACACGCCCAGGATTGGCAACAGTTACAAATGGAAGTGGAACGAGTGAGACAAGAAAGATTCAAGCAACGACAAGACAATCCGCCAAGAATAAATATGATGAGAATGATCAAAGATGTCAAAGAACAGTACTGCTACAACATATATAAAAAGCTACCAAAAGAAAAACTCGCGAAGCCAGAACCAGAAAAACTAGGAGAAAATCAAACCGAACCAGATGAAACGTTCAGACCAACTAAAGTAGATAGACGGAGAACACAAAAAATACTACTCGGAAAAATCAAAGAAAGAATAACTCGCGAGAACGAACGGTCAAATGAAAATGAGATAACGACAGTAACCGAACAGACAAATGGAAATTCCGAATTAAAACGGGATATAATAGAGAAATCGATCAGCAACATAGAAAAAGAATTCGAAACACCACCAAGAGGATTGATAAAAGTGAAAACAAAGAGAAACTTACGAATAAATATGCTACGGAACATAAGAGATCCTTCACCGGAAGATGGGGAAATAAGTGAAACTAGCAGCTTAATGGGAGAAGCACTACAAGCGTCCGAGAACGAGGAACAAAATAAACAGATCATAAGACCAATGAATCGATGGTTCTCAGATCGACCATTATCACCAACAGAAGGGGAACTAAAATTAATAGAAGAACTAATTGAAACTATACCCGAAACATTGATAAACGAGGAATTCATTAACAACGAAGCATTCAGAAGATACACGAGGTACATTTTACAACTTGAAGGGGCGAAAGGAGACGTAATACCCGAACAGGAGAAACCACGAATAAAGGCATATCTAGATAAACAGAAACTAGAAGACATAACGAAGTTCCAAATATTCATGCAAACGCCGGACTTCATAGAACGTATTTGGATTAAACAACCAAACACCGATGAAATATTCGATTGGATAAAAGAAAGAATGGGAAGCTCCAAGAAAAATGATAACCTATATCATAATGCATGGTTAATAAAACCAGACCTACATCTGGTAGATGCACTAATATGGCCAGGTAAACCAACGTACGTAACTCTGGAAAAGGAAAAGACAGTACCGGACTTCGGATTATGGGCAGAATACGCGAAAAATGAATTCGAAATCAATATCAAAAAGAACCTACAAGGAGCAACCAAGAGAATATTTTGTAAAAACAGAGAAAAACTGATCACACAAATAATAGATCAAATCCACAAGAATTGGGAAATACTAATGTATCTCAAACCAGTAGAAATGAAAGTATGTATAGAAAACTTACGAGATACGGTGATTCTCAGACACGCCAATTATAAAAATACGACATTAATCGGGAGATACGGAACTCGCCGAGTAGGAAAGGAAAAAACAAAAGAACTGAAAATAAAAGTAAAGTTACCAAACGAGGAACAAAGAACGTTAAAAATGAGTAACAAAACACGAGTAGACGAGTTAATAAAAATCATCAACGAAATGATAATAGAACAACAAAGATCAAAGCGAGGATGGAATGATAGAAGATGTAGCAGTAAAATACCTTCACCATTATCTGCACGAAGAAGACGAAACCTATCTATACGAGTTGGGAATATGGGATGATGACCAAGAAATCAGAATAGTACCAATGGAAGAAGCTCGATGGGGAACAGATACCACGTGGAAAGAGATGGATGAAATAGAAAAAGAAGGCCATCAAAAGTCCAAGAGAATCATAGAAATCTATCGACAATGGCGAAAGGACCACCGTCTCAAAGAGAAGCTCAGCGAACTAGATACAAATGAATGCAAACCAACCCCATGGAAAAAACAATGGAACGAACAAGAAAAAAGATGGGAACTAAAACCTGGAGCAATAGAAGAGAGCCATTGGAGGAGGAGAAAGTTAATAATCATGAGGGAGAAATCCAGAAATGCAGAACGAAAGAAGCTGAAAATAAAACGATGCCCGAAAACGAATGTAGAAAAATAAATGTAATAAAGAGACAAAGACCCCAATTAGTAGATATCGACGAAGCACAAATAAAACTAGAAAACGATCACTGCGAAAAACTAATAGAAATATTGCAACAAGGCGCAAGAAGCAAAGACGAGCAGCAACGACGCATGCGAAGTATATGGCAGAAAATGGCGAGAATCTCGAGAATTTGAGAGAATTGGTAAAAGAGATCGAGGAATACAGAAGGAAAAACGAATGGTGCCCGGAAGTATTTGACCAGGTAATACGGAAATGGAAGCACCGAGAGTGGTCACAAGAAACCCAAGGAAAATATAAAATAAAAGTACTCTACCCCGACCAAACATCGGAGAACTAGAAGTCCACCCGACAGCAAAAATAAAAGAAGTAAAAAGAAAACTAGCATACGAAACCCCATTTCACTTACAATTTCATGGACGATCACTAGACAATATGTTGGAAGTAGGAGTAACACCAATGGTGATGGGAGAGGTAAACCCTTTGAAAATGGCGGAAACGTTGGGAATACCGCTGAAAAGAAAAGAAATAAAACCAAACCCATCAAAGCAAGTATGAGCACGCCCAGTATGGGAGGAGATAAAAATGAAACTCCAAAAATGTTCGAGGGAGATGAGGAAATGATTTTGAATGATGATACAGATGAAGAAGAGGAGCTGTCACCACTAGTAATAAAAACACCTATAAAGTTACCAGAAATTCGAGAAGAACAACCATCAACCAGTTATCACCAAATCAATGAACAACAGGGGGATGAAATAGAAGAAATGATAATCGAAATGGATATTGAGGATAAAGATTTCACACCGATGAAAAAATGTATAACACAAACTCAAGAAGCAAAGGACGATATATACCTAACACAAGATTGGGACGAATGGCTCAGAAAACAAAACGAGGAAAGCCAAAAGATAACCCTAACAAACACCAAGGAAAACGAGGCAACCAAGAAACAGGTACGTCCATGGAAAAACGTCCAAGAGGTAGACCAAAATTGACAGCCGAAAACGGAGAACCAAAAATCAGAGACCGATCGAAACAACAACAATGGATGACAAGGTTGGATAAACTAGAGAAAATAGCCTACGAGATGAGAAAAATCCACCCCAGAGAAGAAAGCGGAACGGAATGGATAAGAGAATTACTAGCGGATATGTTAATAATCACCAGCCAACCATTGAGGAGATTATGGCAAAGAAATCGAGCAAGCGAGGACGCTAAATAACTATGGTATACCGTATCCAGTATAATCCCAAAACTGATCAAAGAGAAAACTAAAACGATGAAATTAGAATGGGAAGAAATGAGACAGATAGTCGCCCAATTACTCACAAATACGGATGATGATGAATACCGATTAGTGGCACTCTCCTATCTCGTATACAATCTAATGAGTTTATCAACAACCAAAATTCCGAACAAACAGTTCATGAATAACGTAGAGCTAACCGCAATGATCGTGCAGCAAGAAATCGAACCAGGTATCCTACAGAATGGGGGATGGAAACAATTTATAAATAAACCGAGAAAAAACGAACAAGTCAAACCAATGCACGTAAGGCTGAAAGCATTGTTAAACGACTTCGAACATGAACTGCCAATAAAAGATACAACAATGAGAAATGCAAGCATACACTCACTAATGATGACAATGATGGTGTGGTTAATGTGTACAGGTGCAACAAACGGATTCTTAATATTTGATTGTGATAAAGCAATACTGGGAGATAAGTATTCGTTAAAGGATATCGAGGAATGCCGGATGGCAATACCAAATAACCTAACCACCATAGAAAAGGCAATAACGTATCACATTTACCAAGAATCTGATTTCATCAGAACAAAAGCCAAGGAGTGTGCAATCACACGGAAAACATTAGCATACCATTGCGGAGCCCACTCCCACGTATCAATAATAAATCCTGGAACAGAAAGAGAAATATTACAAGTATCAGGAGAACACTGCAAAGACTTATTTAGCGGAGGAGAGATGAGATTAAAAGAATGAGTCGTACTAAAAGGAAAAAGCGGAATGATACAGGTACAAAGTATATTCGTCGCAGGAGTAATTAACTCAGCAACTGGAGATTGCCAAGGAGGAAAATACACCATAAAGGGAGAATTAGTAACAGGAGTGGTTGTAATTGAAACTTACACAGTCGAATTAAAAGAATATGAAGCACAATTCGATGGAGCAACACAAGTAATGAAATCAAATCAAATGTGTCAGGCAACGGACACGGTATGCAAAACCGGAACGTCAACCATAATATATCAAGCAAACATCCATAAATGTAGAATGCAATTCTTAAAAACAGCGTTATTCGACGAAGTAAGAGGAGAAGTATTCGAGGAAGACGCAGAGGAATTACAAATAAACGATGTAAACAAGATAATAACGAGAGCTGGAAAAATCAAATCCAGAACTAGGTCACAACCACTGAGAACGAAACAAACTCCAGCAGCATTGATAACCACGGAAACAGAGATGGGAATGAGATTCATCAAAGGGAAGATAACACAAAAATGTGGAAAGATGGTATATGCCACCAACTACCCAGGACTGTATGCATCAAGGCAAATGTTAGAGCAAGGAATAGCCGCGGTAGCCAAAGACGAAGTGAAGTTATATCTATATATGAATAATAAGATGGACTTCCTCTATCATAAAGGACAAGAATCAATGCAAAAGGTGTATCACGACTTAATACGCAACGATTGCCAGTTAAACAAAGAAATACTGAAAACGAAACTAGCCGTAGCAATAACCAACCCAGATAGCGCAATGCCGCTGTTACCGCTACAAGAAGGGCATTTTGGAAGAATAGCCGGAGAAGTGATGTACATATTTAAATGCGAAAAAACATTTGCTATGGTACCAGAAAAATCAACAGCACCGCCCGGAAAATGTACAAACGAACTAGAAGTAGTATATAAAAAGCAGATTCGATACGTACAACCAGTAACGCGAATGATGAAACTGCTAACAGACAAACCAAATTATTACGATTGCAATAACGCCTTCGGACCGTTGTTTCAGCAAACAGATGGAAAATGGCTAATGTTCCCGATGAGAATTCCGGTTGCCGAACCAAAGAGATTTGGACTGACAGAACTGACGACGGAACAAGAGTTCGACCACTGGATGTAGTAAACAGCGGGATATACTCGCAAGAAAGCTTAGAAGCAGCGAGACAGAATCTATTGTTCCCCGCAAGAAGAGAATCGATACTATCAAATATAGTAACCATAACGGGCGGTACGAATTTCGAACAAAAACCCAATTACGAACTATTACTATCGCCAGATCATTTCCAACAGGCAACATCCAATATGATGAAAGCAATGTGGGGTAGATTCCTAGTGTTCGGTCAAATGATGGCTGGAATATTGGGCATAATATTAATAATCCAAATCGTAAGAGTGATATTAACTCAAATGTTGGCATGCTTCGACATCTACAAACGGGAAAAGAAAGTGAATTGGAAACTGTTGGTTGGAGTACTACCTTTCCCTGCAAAAACAATGGTGTTACATGGACATTCAAAGGATATACACAAGATCAAACGATTATTACGAGTCTTAACAACAATGAAAGGGACAGACGAAGAGATTGGTAGACGATTCAGGAAAGCGCTATACGATGAAAGAGCGAGAGACGAACTAAAGAGAAGCAGGAAGAGCATGTGGGAAAGAATCAAGGAATACAGAAGAACCGGCAGCGATGACGATTCTGACGATGAGGAGAACAACGGGAAAGGAAACGCGCCAAAAATGATTCAAGCACCAGTGTATTGGGATGAAAAGAAGACATGCGCATGGATAAGCGAACCAATGTCAAGAATGCCATATGAGGAACCAAGCAAATTACCACTAACAAAAGCAACCACAATGGGAACAAAAATGATACCAACCGCAAACATCTACCCATCACTCTATAACCCTGATTGGGAAGCAACAAATCCAATAAATACAAGACGATCGAGAAGTGTAGATCAGGATGGGGGAAGTTTGGACAATAGCGGCACTATACACATCAACCGGACCAGCAATTACATTAATAATCGAAATAAATGGGAAAGAAACGGAAGCAATGATAGACACAGGAGCAAATATCTCAGCAGTACATTTAAGCGAAATACCACGACACCATTGGAAAGATATCGAACCAACGGGGGTTCATGTAATCGCATGCAGCAAGGAAACGGTAAACGTAATGGGACGATGGTGGACAACACTCTGGGGTGGGTTTTTCTCATCTCGTAGGCTATTTTCTCTAGTTTATCCAACCTTGTCATCCATTGTTGTTGTTTCGATCGGTCTCTGATTTTTGGTTCTCCGTTTTCGGCTGTCAATTTTGGTCTACCTCTTGGACGTTTTTCCATGGACGTACCTGTTTCTTTGGTTGCCTCGTTTTCCTTGGTGTTTGTTAGGGTTATCTTTTGGCTTTCCTCGTTTTGTTTTCTGAGCCATTCGTCCCAATCTTGTGTTAGGTATATATCGTCCTTTGCTTCTTGAGTTTGTGTTATACATTTTTTTTCATCGGTGTGAAATCTTTATCCTCAATATCCATTTCGATTATCATTTCTTCTATTTCATCCCCCTGTTGTTCATTGATTTGGTGATAACTGGTTGATGGTTGTTCTTCTCGAATTTCTGGTAACTTTATAGGTGTTTTTATTACTAGTGGTGACAGCTCCTCTTCTTCATCTGTATCATCATTCAAAATCATTTCCTCATCTCCCTCGAACATTTTTGGAGTTTCATTTTTATCTCCTCCCATACTGGGCGTGCTCATACTTGCTTTGATGGGTTTTGGTTTTATTTCTTTTCTTTTCAGCGGTATTCCCAACGTTTCCGCCATTTTCAAAGGGTTTACCTCTCCCATCACCATTGGTGTTACTCCTACTTCCAACATATTGTCTAGTGATCGTCCATGAAATTGTAAGTGAAATGGGGTTTCGTATGCTAGTTTTCTTTTTACTTCTTTTATTTTTGCTGTCGGGTGGACTTCTAGTTCTTCCGATGTTTGGTCGGGGTAGAGTACTTTTATTTTATATTTTCCTTGGGTTTCTTGTGACCACTCTCGGTGCTTCCATTTCCGTATTACCTGGTCAAATACTTCCGGGGCACCATTCGTTTTTCCTTCTGTATTCCTCGATCTCTTTTACCAATTCTCTCAAATTCTCGAGATTCTCGCCATTTTCTGCCATATACTTCGCATGCGTCGTTGCTGCTCGTCTTTGGCTTCTTGCGCCTTGTTGCAATATTTCTATTAGTTTTTCGCAGTGATCGTTTTCTAGTTTTATTTGTGCTTCGTCGATATCTACTAATTGGGGTCTTTGTCTCTTTATTACATTTATTTTTCTACATTCGTTTTCGGGCATCGTTTTATTTTCAGCTTCTTTCGTTCTGCATTTCTGGATTTCTCCCTCATGATTATTAACTTTCTCCTCCTCCAATGGCTCTTCTTCTATTGCTCCAGGTTTTAGTTCCCATCTTTTTTCTTGTTCGTTCCATTGTTTTTTCCATGGGGTTGGTTTGCATTCATTTGTATCTAGTTCGCTGAGCTTCTCTTTGAGACGGTGGTCCTTTCGCCATTGTCGATAGATTTCTATGATTCTCTTGGACTTTTGATGGCCTTCTTTTTCTATTTCATCCATCTCTTTCCACGTGGTATCTGTTCCCCATCGAGCTTCTTCCATTGGTACTATTCTGATTTCTTGGTCATCATCCCATATTCCCAACTCGTATAGATAGGTTTCGTCTTCTTCGTGCAGATAATGGTGAAGGTATTTTACTGCTACATCTTCTATCATTCCATCCTCGCTTTGATCTTTTGTTTGTTCTATTATCATTTCGTTGATGATTTTTATTAACTCGTCTACTCGTGTTTTGTTACTCATTTTTAACGTTCTTTGTTCCTCGTTTGGTAACTTTACTTTTATTTTCAGTTCTTTTGTTTTTTCCTTTCCTACTCGGCGAGTTCCGTATCTCCCGATTAATGTCGTATTTTTATAATTGGCGTGTCTGAGAATCACCGTATCTCGTAAGTTTTCTATACATACTTTCATTTCTACTGGTTTGAGATACATTAGTATTTCCCAATTCTTGTGGATTTGATCTATTATTTGTGTGATCAGTTTTTCTCTGTTTTTACAAAATATTCTCTTGGTTGCTCCTTGTAGGTTCTTTTTGATATTGATTTCGAATTCATTTTTCGCGTATTCTGCCCATAATCCGAAGTCCGGTACTGTCTTTTCCTTTTCTAGAGTTACGTATGTTGGTTTACCTGGCCATATTAGTGCATCTACTAGATGTAGGTCTGGTTTTATTAACCATCCATTATGATATAGGTTATCATTTTTCTTGGAGCTTCCCATTCTTTCTTTTATCCAATCGAATATTTCATCGGTGTTTGGTTGTTTAATCCAAATACGTTCTATGAAGTCCGGCGTTTGCATGAATATTTGGAACTTCGTTATGTCTTCTAGTTTCTGTTTATCTAGATATGCCTTTATTCGTGGTTTCTCCTGTTCGGGTATTACGTCTCCTTTCGCCCCTTCAAGTTGTAAAATGTACCTCGTGTATCTTCTGAATGCTTCGTTGTTAATGAATTCCTCGTTTATCAATGTTTCGGGTATGGTTTCAATTAGTTCTTCTATTAATTTTAGTTCCCCTTCTGTTGGTGATAATGGTCGATCTGAGATCCATCGATTCATTGGTCTTATGATCTGTTTATTTGTTCCTCGTTCTCGGACGCTTGTAGTGCTTCTCCCATTAAGCTGCTAGTTTCACTTATTTCCCCATCTTCCGGTGAAGGATCTCTTATGTTCCGTAGCATATTTATTCGTAAGTTTCTCTTTGTTTTCACTTTTATCAATCCTCTTGGTGGTGTTTCGAATTCTTTTTCTATGTTGCTGATCGATTTCTCTATTATATCCCGTTTTAATTCGGAATTTCCATTTGTCTGTTCGGTTACTGTCGTTATCTCATTTTCATTTGACCGTTCGTTCTCGCGAGTTATTCTTTCTTTGATTTTTCCGAGTAGTATTTTTTGTGTTCTCCGTCTATCTACTTTAGTTGGTCTGAACGTTTCATCTGGTTCGGTTTGATTTTCTCCTAGTTTTTCTGGTTCTGGCTTCGCGAGTTTTTCTTTTGGTAGCTTTTTATATATGTTGTAGCAGTACTGTTCTTTGACATCTTTGATCATTCTCATCATATTTATTCTTGGCGGATTGTCTTGTCGTTGCTTGAATCTTTCTTGTCTCACTCGTTCCACTTCCATTTGTAACTGTTGCCAATCCTGGGCGTGTTGTTGTTGTGTCATTTCTGTTTCTCTATTTCTTTCATTTTCAACTCTTTGCATCATGTGGATATTTGATTGTTGTTGTTGTAAATAAATCTATTAATTCATTCGTGAACTGTGTTTTTATGCCTTGACTAGAATAAAATGAATATATGTATAAATTCATCCTGGATTCGTTTTCCTATAACGCAGGATCCACGAAAAATCATTTCGTCATTGGTCGTCACTGAAATTTGCATAGCTACTCCAATCTGAAATAAATGTATTCGCCGCATGAACTATTCAGTCGCCACGTTCGCCATTGCCACGACGACATTTCACAGACGAACTCTTTCATTTCGAAAAGTTGAAATTTCATTGAGTTTTCAAATAAACTTCGAGCCAGGTCGTCCTATCATAGTTCACCCCACTATAAAAAATATGATGAATTGACAAATGAAGTGATTTCAAAATGTCAGTAGAATGAAAGACAATTAGGACAAATGTCTCCCGAGAAGTATACAAAGTAATGTAAGAGTGCCACAAATTAAAATAGTGAAATTTGACCAATGACCAATACAGAGGAAAGAAATTCCCCACACCGAGTTAGATTATCAACCTGAAGGTAGCCCAACTACTTAGCGCTAATTAAGTCGAATGCAGTCCAAACATCCATCACCGCCTGTAACTATCCGTCCAACCCCTCCGACGCCACACCCTGATCCGCCGATTTTCTCTCCATCCGCAAATAACTGCTCTAAACGATATCACATTTAACGTGATTAATTAACCACGAAGTATTGTAATAATCTCTACCCATCTTTTTCAAACAACTCCTGGATTGATGCATCTCGAATTACGGTGCGATTCCCGCACATTCTGCTGCACGATGTCGCCAAGCCATGTGGGACGCGGGGTTCTCAATCTCGCCGGTTAGAGAATCCCGCGCAGGTGCTCAACGGGAACATGGAGAAGTCGATCTTCCCTATATTGCCATAAAGAGAGAACCCGGCCGAAATCGCGCCCGGATCCGAGGGCAAGCAGAATACCTACTGGCGCGTCTAGAAAAATATCAGCGCCAGACCAACAAACAAGTGGTACGAGCTCAGCGCTATCTGGCAGAAATAAACGAAGCAATCGCGACCGGAGTTATCCCGAGCATGGACGGGTACGCTCCGCCATACAACACATCCTACAATTTAGACGACCCACGTCTGGGTGAAAGCTCCACAGGGATGAACGTGGTAGTCCCACGGAGAATACTTACCAAAGAGATGCGGGTGGAGAGCGAAGTTACATTGGCGACCGCGAGCATCCATGTGCTCGTAAACCCCCAAGAAGAAATGAAAATAGAGGTCGTCCAAGACTCGAGAAGTTTTAGTGAATTGGATAAAATAAATATTAGTCTCCACTTTATTGTTCTCTTCCTTTCATGAAAGGCACAAAAGATAGAATAAGCCCTAAACGCAGAAAAGATTTTCGGATTTCCGGAGCTATCGAATTAGCGACAGGAGGAAATGAGAGAACGTCAGTCACGGGGAGATGGTGAGCCGGAATTATGCCCAGTTGGCTGGCTCTGATGCTCCCCGGGACGTAATCCTGGAGCTCCACGTCCGTGAACGCGCGTCGTAATGCGGTTGATTGTTCCTTGATAAGTAACCGTTGGGCACGGGATTCCGAGATCAACTCATCTCGCGCCCGAGTGAGTCGTTCTATCTTCCGCCGTAGTACTTTGACGGTATCGGGCGGGGCCCAGGTACCTTTCACGCGTTCATACTTCGCTTTGAGCTCACCATGCGCTTGTTTTAACTCCTCATATTGATGACGAATCGCTATGATGGAAGGAGGAAGACGGGGAATCCGGGAAGATCATTTGGCTTGTCCTGATTATTCGCATTCATCCTGAAAAAAAAGGAAAAGAAAATAAAAATAAAGAAAAATGAGAGTCGCTGAGAAGGGGCAGTGATGATAATTAGTACAAATTCCTCGGGGAGGGGTCGTCGATGGAGGTTACGTAATCCTTATCCCCTTTTCGTCGTGAAAATTGAGGTTAGGGTCGGGCTTACTAGAATTATCGGCGTCAAGTCGGCTTATATCGGATAATAGTCGCTTCATTAAATGGACGGGATATCGGCCAAACATCTATCGCACAATCGTACTCCGCGATTTTGGATTTCGACGTAACGCCGGATTTACGATATTAGTTTATTGCCATCCCTTAGGGGCACTACGGGTAGAGCGTCCTTGATCAGGTCATGTATCATTAATGTTGGAGAATTTTTCTGCCTACCGTAGTAAATCGTGCACATGCTATGGAATCGACGCGAATTCGTGTGCCGTCTCCATTATTATCGACCCCAAGAAGTTTATTTTCTCGTTTCCAACCCGTTTTATTAATTATTCGTTGTTTGGGAGGCGAGAACACAACGGCATAATCCTTCCGTATAATTGAGGTGGAGAGTATTCTAAGAAGCCGAGTGCATTTAGGCGTGAATTATTATTAAAATTTGGATATTTTCTGGTCACTTGGCAAGTAATTAATTTATTTAAATTTGATTATTCAAGATACATTTTGATTTAAAATCTGATCAAGTACAAACAATTTTGAGTGCAATAGTCGCTTTATTTCAGTGGGCCGATGTGTATTTGCGAGAAACGTTTTCGGTTTAGTGAATTTGGTCACTGACCATATTTGCTAAGTGGTTGTTTATCCGCGCGTGACGGTCGTTCTATCGTAGACTATTGATATTGATTGGTTTTGTGCACCTTAGTGTATAGTAAGGTCGTCTGAAAACCATTTCACATTTTGTAGATTTCCGGCGAAGCGAGGCCTAATGAAGTACTATGAGTCAATGGTATAAAGAATTTATGTGCCGACACTCCCGTTCAATGATACATCTATGTCCTAATCAGGTTCACATATTACTACTATTACGATCGTTTGTTTGGTTTCCCTACTGTCGTGCTCTATTCGCAAAACTTTTCCAACTTTGTAATTATGACAATACCTTACCCCTGCTACCCCTTACTTAATTTCCTTGTCCGACAATAGACAAAAATTTGTCTGATTCGTTCACGAACGTCCCTAAATTTCCCCTCACTCTACTGTCGCATCTTCCCTGAATTTAGTTCGACTCGTTCCGGCCACATATTTCAGTAGTCGCCCCGAGTGTACAACGGCGTCCTGCGTAGCGGTCCTGTGCATTTATTCGCGAGACCCGACTGCGGACTGCCGAGGGGTCCACGAGGCATGACCCGCGAGCACAACTAAGGGTTTTCACCCACTAGCCGGCCCGAGATCCGTCCCATGGACCTTCTATTTCAATACTGTATTATATAATAAATTAAATGGGTCGGACTATAGATAAGTATATAGTTAATTAACATAACATAGAATGAAACATTGTATTACAAGAAAAGCATATAAAAATTACTACATGAGTTATACAATAACAAAATTCCTTACATTTTGCAGAGTAGTTCGAATGGCATACAAGTTAAACCAAAAAATTTCTAAAATTTTTGAAGTAGTTAAAGTAATTTGTTCAAGTTTTTGAAGTTCAGTTTTTCTGTGTTGTTTTTCGATAAAAAGTATGAAATTCATCACTGTATTTATACTATTTGTATGCATGTGTGCGACCAATAGGGATTTTTCGCCATTTTGAGGGCTTTTAATTATTTATTACTTACAAATTATTTTTATTATTTTGTATTTTTTTCTTAATTTTTTAATATATACTTCATTTTATGTTTAGATTTTATTTCTATTATTATTTCTGATAATATTATTTTAGCCCTTTTTGTTTAATTTTTTGGTCGCCACTTCTGCCTATGTTTTTCTAAACCTTATTTTGCAAGTTTTGGCAGTTTATTTTATTTTTAATATATTTCTTTCTGCAGCTGTCTTGCTTTTTCATGATTTTATTAATTATTTGTTTTTATTTAATTTTGTTATATATTTATTTTGTTTCAATTAATATGTTTTTTATTAATTTTTAATATCTTGGTGCGGTGCATGCTTATGTGCAGTGATTCCTTCCATCTTTTTATTTTTATTTTGTTTAAATGTGGCTCTGAGCCCAACAAACCACTCCCGGGCCGTTTAAATTGCGTCCCGCAATTTTCATACAACACATTCGCATACCAATTATTTTTATACATTGACTTATTACAAGAAAAATTGAAGGATGAAATGGCAATTTATAAGAATCAAGCAGACATCACTTAAGGTGATGGGATTTTATACATAAGTCAATATAGTTAGTCAGTTTTTATTTACAGTTACACGTAATAGGATAGTCATTTATTGTCAGGTTCGATATCCATGACTTGGACCTGGGATGTCGTCCAGTTGGATTGGTTTGAGTTGGTGTTCGGTGATTCGAGCTTGATTGGTTATTGCAGAACTGTTTTGATATTGTAGATTCGAGTTAGTTGGCTTTATGAAGCGGATTCTTCTTTTTTGATTTCGATTGATTGGGTTTTTTCGACATGACTTTGTGATTCGGGTGAATTGACAGGTTGCTACGATGATGGTGATGATGATTTGGGTGATTCCCAAGCAGAGGATTATGATTTCAAGTTTATTTGATTTTGAATTTTCCGGAATTGGGTGAGGTGAGGATATCGTTGTTTGTAGAAGGATGTTTTCGAGTTGAGAGAGCTGGTTGATCTTCTGTTGTAGATGGAGTCGAGATTTTGACATTAAGGTTTTTGACGAAAGTATCTTCGCATTCTGGTGAGTTCTGCTTTAATTGTTTGGGTGATTTCGATAGCTTCTTGGTTTTCTGGAGATTTGGGTTTGATTTGTTGATAAGGACGACGATTAAGAGTAGACAGATTTGTGGGTATAACTTATTTTTCTATTTATACGACTTTCAACTTTTTGCTTATTTACATTTGTACACGTTTTCGTATTATTTTATTCGGGTTTTAATTCGTCGTGACTACTCAGGGTTGGGCTGCTCATCAGCATCAATTCGGCTCTCATTAGTCTGCCTCTCCTCTCCGGAATTAGGGTGATTATTTTATCTTTTTCGTCTAGGGCGCTTCTTTGGCTCTCGTTTGTTTCTTTTAATATTCGTATTTGTTGTTTGTATTGCAACCCGTTTTCGTATTGTTTTCTCGCGTATTTCTCGAGTTTCTTATAAGCTTGATTTAGTCTTTTTGTTCTTTGATATTTCTTCTGCATTTTCTTTGCTTGGTTTTTCCAATGGTCCTCTAGCACATGTCTTGACCATTTTGCCGCTAACTCGTCTTTTAGTTCATTTACTCTCTCTTCCCAACCTTTATTTAATTCAATTTTTTGTTTTAACCATTCATTTTCATCTTCTACTTCTTCTCTTTGTCTTTTTAGTTCCTCGCATTCTCTTTTTAGTGCTTTTATTAAGTTTCGTGACTGGAACCATTGATTGGTTATACAGTCTATCTCCTGTATTTGTTGTTCCATTGCTGTCTTTATATTTTTTACCATCTCTTCCTGCTCATTCCCTTCTCCTTCCACTACTTCCTCGGTCTTACATATGATTGGTAGTGGGTACTCGTTTTCCACTTCAACCTTTATAGGTTTGATATTCTCGTTGTAAGTGGTCTCGCCGGACTCTCCTTCATTTGTTGTTAGGACGTTCTGATTATTCATTTTCTACAATTTTGTACATTAATTTTTGTTATTTTTGGTTTCTTTTATTTTTTATGGTTTTTGCATTTTTTATTCTTTTTATGGGTTTTTATTTGGCTTTTTATTTTTTATTTTTTTATTTTTATTTTTTTATTTTTTATTTTATTTTATTTTATTTTTATTTTCATCGAGGTTTATTTACATTTTCTACACTTTTTACAATCTTTTTCCTCCACTCTTTCTATACCCATGTGCCCCAAACTTCCACAAACCCTTCATCTATCACGGTTTCTTGTGGTTGTTTGAGTGGTTCGCCCACATTTGCATTTACAATTGGCATTGGCACCATAGGTATAAACGAGGTCCAAACCATGGGTGGGATGTTTAACATCTCGTTTATTCTTTCTCGTAAGCCTTGTGAGGTGTTCATTTCCCCATCCAGCATGTATGATAGCTGGTTCACTTCTTCGATGAGATCCTCTATCTCTCTTTCTAGTATTGAGGTATCTCCCTGTGTTTCTAATCTTTCTATTTCCGTTCGCATTTCTCTTACTTTCTCGTCGAATACCTCCTTTTCGCTTCCTCTAAGCGCCTTTTGCCGGTGGATTGTAAGATCCCTCTGTTCGCACATTCTCCTGTATTTCTCCACTTCTTGTTCTGCGCATTCTAATCTATTCTTCTCTATTTCTACTTGCAAGTCGCTTTGCTCCTTATCTTCTGCGACCTTTCGTAATTGACTCTGTGTTTTGGTCAGTTGGTTCACCTTCACCGTGGTGAACTTTCTGAGGTTTCCTTCCCTTTTTTCTTGTAGTTTTAGTTGCTCTTGCAAGTTCTCGATTTCGGCTCGTTGTTCTTCTATCTGCTCCCACATCTGCCTATTTTCTCGGGATATCCATTTCTTGGGGAGTTCTTTCATTTCTTTCATCGTTATTTGGTGTTTCCGTTTCCACGTCTGGGCCTGCTTCGTTAGGCCTTTTATCTTTCTTTCACTTTTCTGTATCGTTTCTGACCATCTGGTTACCTGTAAGCTTTGTTCCTTCTTGGTGTTTTCTAGTTCCTTTCTGATTTTGACTTGTACGTTTCCTATTTGTTCGATTTGAGCTTCGAGTTCTCTGTTTCCTTCTTCCCGCCCCTTCGACTCGGCATTGGTTGAAGGTCGCTCTAGCCAGCTGACTTAGATATTTCGCCCGCATCTTTTCTGATTCATCCATTTTCTTTAGTAATCTTTCGTTTAGTTCTTCCACTTCTTCTTCTAATCGATCGCCTCTTTGATTAGCCAACTCCATCATTACTTTACCGAAATTTATTTTCTTTTTATATTCTCGCGTTTTGATTTGGAGTTCCCTTTTCTCCTGTGCTACCTTGTCCGCTTGGCTTTGTTGGTGAGTTGTTTTGATGACTTCTCTGTAATATTTCACTTTTATTTCATTTGTCCTTTCCTTTAATTCCGTTATATTTTATTTAGTAACTCCATCATTACTTTCCCATGGTTGTTTTTTAATTCTTGTTCCTCTACTAGTTTTTTGAGTTCTTTTACTTTTCTTTTTTCTTTTTCTGTCAGGCATCTTGCGTATGCCGCATCTATTATTTCGCTGTGATATTGAGCTTGTCTTTTTATGCTTTCCCATGCTCGATTTGCTATTCTTTTATTCAGCTCATTTATCTCCCTTTTCAGTTGGTCGCCGTTTCGATTCTGTAGTTCCCGTAATACTTTCTCATAATTTATTTTCGTATTTTGTTCTTGATTGATTTTCATTAATTGTTTCAGCTGGTCATCTCTCTCGCGGTTCTTTATTTCTTGCTGTTTTACTTGTCTTTGAAGATTTTCTACTTCGGCTTTCTGGATTCCTCTATTTGTTGTGATGCATACCTTCTCTTTTCCTCTCGTATATCTTGTTTTATCTTTTCCTTTATTAACTTTTCGAACTCCTCTATCCCTTCCTCGTATATCTCTCTGACTCTATCCATTATATTGTTACTTTGTTTTAAGATTGGGTCGTTTCCGTGGCTTTCCTGTACTTGTTGCCACATTCTCTCGCACTTCTCAGTTTCTGTTCTTATTTTATTCATCATTTCCATCTCGTTACTTTTAACTAATATTGCTTTTTGGTTCTCGTCACCCATGATTTGCATCATTTTCATTATTGGAAGGTGGTCTATTATTTCAATCGTTGTTTCTTTATTGTTCATTTTCTACAATTAATATTTGCAATTAAGTTTGTCATTGACGGTAGTTACTGTTTTCGAGTTTAGGCATATATTTTTGGGTTTTGGGGTATTACTTTTACGTTATATATACAGGTACATACATTTATTTTCGTTCGCATCTTACACGTCTCTTATCTCCCAATCGGTCCGTCCCGTTCCTTCTCTTTCGACCGATAATTTTACAAACAGCGTGTCTCCTTCTAGATATTCCCACATTTTATTTTGTCTCATTATTCTTGGTGCTCCCGTTGCTACGCCTACGTCTGCTGTTGGCTTTCGGTAGCATGGTGCTCCGTCCGGTCTGAGTCTTTCCACATGTACGTCTTTGGCCGATAGTATCGCTAGTGTTATTTTGTACTGAACGGCCATGCTTGCAGCTCGTCCCATTCTCCTTTCACTAGTACGAAGAATACAGATATATGGGTATCTTTTCCCGTTCCATCCCCGTTTGGGTATACTCTCAATCTCATTTTATACCCGTTTTTCCATGAATAGAATGGTGGACTAGTTATAGATACCTCCATTCCGTCTTTTGCTCTTTGCCATTTTTGCGTAAAGTCTTCGATTCTCCATATATACGGAGCTGTGGGTAGATTTTCTCCCGTGGGTGTATAGCTTCTTAGTTTTTGGTAATGTTCTCTCAATCTTTTCATTTCATTTTCCACGTTCTTTTCTGTTTCTGACATTCCTATCCGTGCTAGTTCGAATGACTCTCTGGTGTTGAATATCTCTGTCATTAATATTTTATGCGATTCGATTTCGATTTTCATCTTCGTCATCGTTTGATCCATATCCTTCATAGTATCCGTCCATATCTTTAGGTGTTCCTCGGCCGTTTCTTGCACATGTTGTACCATCTCTTCTCTTAGTATTTTTATTTTACATCCCCATTTTGCCATTGGGCATTCTATTCGTTTTCTACTACATCTTTCCCAGTGCTCTTTGAGTTCTACTTCTTCCTCGACTCCACATTTGTTTGGGCATTTCCCTCGGAATCTTGTACAGATCTTTTCCTCTTTCACGTTTACGTGTTCTTGTTGTATTTGTTTCCATGTTTCGGTGATATTGCAATATTCGCATCTTGCTCGTCTTTCTTCACATACGTTTTCGTGTTGTTTCTCTTCTCTTTCGATTATGGGTTGTTGGCATTTCTCGCAGGGTTTCCTTTTATAGCTACATTGATTTAGGTGATCGTTCATTTCTCTGATCTTTCCTTCCCATTCGCATGGTTCGTTTGGGCATTTTATTCTCATGTTTATTATTTCTCTACTGGCTGCTCGATCTTCTTGCGTTTCTCCTACTGATGCAATCTCTGTTTCTCTACAATCGGGGCATTGTTTTGGGCCGTTCAATGTTAATTCTATTACACATTCAGTGCATAGTATACATCCGCACTCTGTTTGTCTTGGCTCCTTTAACAGTTTAGTACATGCTCCGCATCGTAATCTCGCTTCTATTTGTATTTGAGTCTGTTTCCTGATTATCTCGATAATTTCATTGACTTCCATCACGGTTCTTTGTTGATCCATTTTCTATAATTATATACAGTTCAGTCTGAGTTGTTTAGGTTTTATTCATTTATTAACTTCGTACTCTTTATTTACACCTATATTTATAGCTTTTGGGTTTTTGATTTTTCTTTGATTTATACTTTTACTCTTTTTACATATGTACATCTTTTTCCTTTCTACTCCACGTTACTCGATGAGTCTGGTTCTACTCTCTCCTCGATTTGATTCAATATCCATTCTCTCCATTCTACCTGTGGTTCCTCTTCCGTTTCTTCCGCTACTCTTTGTAACTCGTTTCTCTGCCACTGATTTTCTGTTCTTAACATTTGTAATTCCCGTTCCATTTCATTCATTCGTCTCTGTTGTTCCTCTATGTTGAGTAGGTGATACATGTTTGTATTTAGAGCTTCTCTCAACGCTATTTGGCTCTCCGTCCATTGTTCTTGTAAATTGTTTACTACCTTTGTTAGGGCGTTATATTGCCGTTTCCACATTTCGATTACTGTTTCGTTGTTCATACTCGTTTGATGATTCTGTTCCATCTTCCTTAATTTGTATTCATTATTCGTGTCTTGGTGTCGTTTTGTATTTATTATTTGTGTCTCAGTCTTATTTTACATTAATTTATGGGGTTTCATATAATATACATACCGCTTTATATTACTGATATATTTACAATTTATACATTATATACACTCATATATCCTTTACCTATACCCTTTGCATTTTATGAGGGGTTTCGATTTGTCGAAATCCCTCATTCCACCATCTCTGTTCCTTTATTTTTAATTTTTCTTTGGCTATCTCCATCTTTATTTGTCTGATTTTGTATCGGTTGACTACTTTTGTTATGCCCATTGTGATTCCGGTTGTTATTGCGATTATTATTATGCTTGTAATCCATATTATTCGTATCCAGTTTGGGATTTCTATTGGTTCTTCCGTATTTGCGATGATATTTTTTCTCTCATATTTTGTTCTATTGCGGTTGGTTCTTGGTTTTTCTCAATTAGTTCCATTATTCTTTCCATTTGGGCTTCTGAGATATATCTGTCCTCCTCTTTATTTCTGGTTTTCGTTTTCCTCTTTCGTGGTATTTTCTTGTTCGTCTTGGTACGTTACTGTAGTCATTTCTACCGTCGTGCTTTTATTCTTTTCTTGTTGAGGGCATATTGGTATCATATGATCTCTCCATACACATATTGAAAATCTTGTTTTTAATGTTTGTTTCATTGTTTCGTTTGGGTGGTTTTGGTGGAATTTGCATTGGAGTATTTCGTTATCTTCGTTCGTGGTTTCTTTTGTGCATAGTTGTTTCTCCGTTGTTTGTAAATCTTGTGTTACTATTAGTTTTCTTCCTCCAATGATTGTTTCGTCTTGATCGAGATCCAACGTTGTTATGGCGCGGCCCGTTATCCATTGAATTACCGTTTTCGTTGCTGCTTCCTTTCCCATCTTTTCTGTTGTACATTTCAAGGATTTTATTTCCGGTCTGGGTGTGCAGATCCTATATTCTGCTTGTGGATGTAGTCCTCGTATTATTAACTGATCTCCTGGGTTTAGTGTGATCTTTTGACATCGTCCCATTCTTCGACCGTTAGTTTCTGCTAGGCATATTTTGTTCAC
This sequence comes from Schmidtea mediterranea, assembly GCA_022537955.1. Lineage (NCBI taxonomy): Eukaryota > Metazoa > Platyhelminthes > Tricladida > Dugesiidae > Schmidtea > Schmidtea mediterranea. The sequence continues at coordinate 248,669,987 of CM039679.1, read as the reverse complement.
TTGATGTGTGTCTATTTTTTCTATTTCTGTATTATTTTTTGTGGTTTTAGTGCTGTCTGTTTCCTTTTGTAGGTATTTCGCTTTCTTGTTGTTATATTTGGTTGTCGTCATTTCTATTTCTTGGTTGATTACTTTTACTGGATTCATTATTCCTTTGGTTGTTGGTTTTGTACTTTTTTCTCCTTGTCTTCTTGGTGCTCTCTTAATTACGCACCTTCTTGGACGTTTCTTGTTTCTGTAGATGCATATTCGGTATCTCCGTCGCGCTTCTATTCCTTTTATATATATTGGGTCTTTTAAGTTCGTCATTTCCTTTTCGCATATTTTATCTCCTATCGAGTTTTGTTGAATTTTTGTTATACATACTTGCGTTATTACTTGTCCTTCGATGTTTGTTATTTTTATCTGGTTCGGTTCCATTATTATATTTTCTTTGTCCCTCCGATGGTCGCTCAGTATGTATTGGGTCACTGCTAATTTCCAAGTTGTTATGACGATTGAGAATGTTAGTAGATTATTTTTCCAATTTAATTCTATTTTAGGTAGGCATACCGTTCGTTTTTCATAATTCGATTTTTTGTTTTCGTTTCTATTATTTTTGTCGTTTTTCTTATTTTCCTGGTTGTTATGCCTATCATTTCTTTGTCTTGTTTTGTTTCCTTGGTTTCTTTCTCCGTTTTCATCGTTTTGTTCGTTTTCTCTGTTATCCTCATCTTCGTCATTTTCGTCATTATTATCTGTATTTCCCCCGGTCTTCGCTGAAATGTCGTCCCCGACATTAAGTTTCCTAATTAATGCTTTATAAGCCGTTATTGCTTTGTCTCTTGCTTTGATTGTTTCGTCTAACGACGTTCGTTCCTTTCGGACTCTTGTTTTTTGTAACTTTCCAGTTTTCTACCAGGTTAATAAGTTCTACTTTTTCATTTTCGATTCTCATTTGTTCTTTAATATTGTCAGTAAATTTCAATTCTGGTCGTTGTAATACTATCATTATTATTTTGGGGTTTCCTCCCTTTATTATCAACTTTTTCAGTAGTGCATTTTCTTCTTCTTCGTATCTTTTATTTACATCTATTGCATATTCCTCGGATCCTGGTATCTTCCAATTTAGTAAGATTTTTATCGCCTCTTTGTTTCGGTATATGGTTCTCCGTGATAACCTTTGGGTCTCCGCACAAAGTTCCTCTATTTCTCTTCTCGTTGCATAAATTTTATCATTGCCACGTTAGGTTCGTTAGTTGCCAACTCAAGTATACTACTCCAATCGTCTGATCTCTCCGTTAGTTCCGATCCGGTTCTTATTAGTTCTTGTATTACCGCTATTTTTACTCCAGATAGTGTTGCGTACATTAGCGCTGTTTTGCCCTTTTTCCTCTTCTATTCGATTTTTCTCCGCATTTTTCTAATAGTTTTATGATTTTTAAACTGCGGTTATCCTGTCGTTGATGTATGGCGGTATGCAATGGTATCATTCCTGATGGCATTGTTAAGGTAAAGGCTCTCGGTAGTTTTCGCATTATAAGTTCTGTATCTGGGTCGATTTCGTCTCCGATGGCGTATGATTGTGCTATTATTCCCAACCTCGCGAGTATTTGTGTTCTATTCTGTAGTCCAAATCTTGCGGGCATTATTTGTCTTGCTGTTCGCACTATTTCATTTAGCTGGTCTTTTTGCGTTATCTTAAATCGGTTAAAGACTTCTCGTTTTACGTCCTCGCTTGCTAGCGTCTGCCGAATTTTTCGGTTGGCTTGTAGATTGTATATGATTTTCTGATAGAGCCGTTGGATATAATTAAATTGACTCATTAAATTGGAACATTGATGTAGTTCCCAAGCCCTATAATGTTCCTTATGTCGGAATTCTCTTATTAGTTTGAACAGTTGTTGTTTCTCTCTTACCACCTGTTGTTCGGTTCCACTGAAGTTGGTTAACAGTATATCTCCTCTTTTGATTAGTTCGTATATTGCCGTCAATGTATTATACTGGAATAAGGCTGATTTCATGAATTCGTTTTCGCCTTGTTCATCCGTTTGGTTGGTATTTATTACCCATTTACCGTTGTCAGGTCGTTTCCATTGTATTAATCTCATTGCCATTTCTTGCTTATTGCATTCCAATGTAATACGTAATAGATCGGGTAAGTCTTCTAGGTTATCGATATTTTCTTTGATTACGTTATTCAACATCGCTTCCAGATTTTTTGGCATATTCGTTAATATCACGCGTTTCAACGCCGTATCCCCTTTTCTATCTGTTGCAGTCACATCTGCTCCTGCTTTTAGTAGGGCTTTAATTATCCAAGTTGGGATGTCTCTGCTTGCTGCGATCATTAGTGGGGTTTCTCCGTCTTTGTTTCTTGGGTCAATCGACTTCTTTAACCATTCCCATACGTTAATTATTTCTTGCATCCTCTCATAATTGTTCGTCTGCATAATGGTGTGCAGCGGAGTATTGCTTTCTTTATCACCAATAGTAAATAGAATTGGCCAGTTTGTTGTTATTGTGGTTATATGCTCAATATCTGGCTCGTCACGTTTGTAGTTGTCCATTATTCTCATTAGTCCTCCCAATATCTCAATGTCTCGTTTCTCTTTAGCCCATTCTGGTAATAGGTCTTAGCCTCTTTCACGATGTTTTCCGCTATTTCTGGTTCTAGTTTTCCTGTATGGTGATCTTTCCATTCTTCATCCTCATATTCTTGGTATTCGTCTTCGTCGTATTCGTCTGGGTTCATATAATGATAGTTCTGGTTAGTGCATCTTAGCATCGATATCCTTGCGGTTTGAGACCGTGTCATTATACGTCTTTCTTCTGGTTGGGCTGTTATTGTTTTTGGTATCGCTTTGCATCGTGCTACGTTTACATATATTGGTCTAGTGAAGGGGTTGTTTACTAGTTTCACTCTTACATTGGTTTCACTTGCGTATAGGATTTCGTATGGTCCTTTTCCGTTTCTTTGTAGTTTCTTAGTTGTACCTGGGATCAATTCTGGTGTTTCGATGATTACCCAGTCCCCCACGTTGAAAGTATGCGGTTTAACATTTCTCTTCTGATCATGCAGATCTTTATAGCTTTCTTGATTGAACTTGATATTTAGTCCTGCCGTTCTCCATATTTCTTGCATCCTCTCTTTGAATTTTGTAACGTAGTCGTCTTCTTCCATATACTGTGATATTGGCGGCTGGTATTCCAGATCCATCAGCATATTACATTCTCTACCATACATTAGCTTGAATGGGCTCATCTTAGTTGCTGCATGTATTGACATCCTATAAGCCAATAGACATAAATTGATATATTCGTCCCAATCTCTCTGATATCTGTCTACGTAATTTGATAGCATTTGTATTAATGTCCCGTTGAATCTCTCTGTTAACCCGTTGCATTGTGGGTGATACGGTGACGTTCTTAATTTTGCTATTTTAAAATAGTTGGTTACTTCTTTCATTATTTCGCTCATAAAATTCGTTCCTTGATCTGTTAGTATTTGCTTTGGGGTTCCATATCGGCAACAGACTTTTTCCACAAGTTTTTGTGCTATTGTTTTAGCTTTTTGGTCTTTCATCGCAAATGCTTCTGGGAATTTTGTCAGATAATCTGTGACCACTAGTATGTATATTTTTTTTTTTTTTTTTTAAATTGTTTTTTATTCATTTGCTGCCTTTCGGCCGACTGTGCGAGCGAAGCTCAGCACTTCATACTATTTAGTTTTTTATTCTTTTTTCACAAAACTGCACCGCAGATGAGGTATCCGCAATGCCTCGTTAACATACTTTACACAAGACTAAAAGGTGGAGGAATAGCTTCCTTTATATATGATACATGCTCCCGGTATATGTGATAACATGCAATCACCGCATTTGGGCATGTTATCTTGGCCAGAGATATGATCTCGGTCTTTGTCAGTCCGATTTTTGAGAGAGGGGCATTATTCTTCTTATCCCATGTTCCCAGACATCAATCACTATAGCAGATATGGTGGCCGTTTGATTAAAGGCCTTTCCGATCTGTATAGATAGATCCTTATACTTCACATAGTTGTTCTCTCTTGCTTTTTCAAAGCCTTCAACCGAGTCATAGGGTACTTTTAGGTCCAGAAAATGTACATCTTTATTCCGCTTTGACCTAATTACCATGTCGGGTTTAAGCTTTGTTGGAATTGAGACATATTTGGGAGATTTTTCCACATCTATCTCAAAGCCAATTTTCTCAAGGAAGGCAACTATGCTAACTAGTACATTTTCATGTTTAACCCTTCGCGCGTTTGGTTTTGCACGACAGTGATTGAAAACATGTGTCTGGGTCTCCTCATCAAGATGACAAAGCCTACATTTTGTGTTAAGATTATATTTTAAACGGTACGCACTGTAATTAAGATTTAAGATGTTATTTCTTGCACGTACCAAGAAGCAGTACTGTGCATCATTAAGGGTATCACTGGCTATTAGGTATTTAGCAGTGATACTATCTCCAATAGAGGCCGCAATGCGTCCTTGTACTTTCATCTTGTACCATTGCTCGGCATAATGGAGACCTACAAAGTCATGAAGCTGTTTAGAAAGAGTGTTAATGTTACGATGATCAATATAAGAGGTACGCTTTTTGTAGACCATTTCAAGAGAGAATTTATCTTCAACGAATTTTAAGGAGGTGCATATACTGAACTTTCTCTTGAGAGCCAGTGCTGATTTTTGGAATTTCACAAAGAAAGAGGTGTTGTGAAATTCCTTGCTGATCTCACAATTCATCCATTTCAGACCAGCTTCAAAGCTTTTACTTCCTCTAGAATGGGCAAGTTCAGCTATCAACATATCTCTAAAACCGAGATTGGAGGAGTGGAACAGTCTTGTTATTCCTGTAATGCTTTGAATAAGGTATTCATCGATAGTAGCGGTAATACCAAGACCTCCCATTTTGCAGTGAGTATATAGGAAATAGTTATTAAGGGCCTGAAATTTATCACCAATCATAGTCTTCAGCAATCCCTTAACTTTTTGATCGAAACCAAGCTGCTTTTCGCGTCCTTGTGTAATTCGATTCCTATCACAGTCAAGGATTCTATGACCAATGATGCAGTTGCGTAAGGAGAATATAAGCTTGGAATGAATAAATGTTTTGTATGCATTCAGCTTTTGTGATGGATGCAGATATGACGTAAATAAGGATTTGGTTAGTGCCAGTGCAGAGTTAAGTCGACTATCAATATCTTGATTACGTTTGTAAGAGAAGTCAACTCCAAGATATTTGTACTTGTTATTTTCAGATATAGTTGGTATTTCTTCATCATATAGGTGTAGTTTTTGGTTGACTGAGCTAGCACTATTAATTGATAGATATCCCGACTTTGACGGTTTGAACCTTAGGTTTGCCAAGCCCGCCAATTTCACAGTGTTTTCCAAGGTTTTCCTGATTCCTTGATAAGAGTCCGAGAGAACAACCAAATCATCAGCATATGCTAAAATACTGATGTTTAAATTGTGTAAGAAAAAGGGGTGGTTATACAAGATAGATTTTAGGATGTAATCAATTGACAGGCAGAAGAGTGTCATTGATAATGGACATCCTTGTTTAACTCCCTTAGTAATTGGGACAGGTTCAGACAAGGCTCCTTGGCAGTCAAATATAGTTCTCACATCCTTATATAGTTCTTTAATCAATGTAAGTGTCTCATTCCTCAGACCCATGCCAGCTAGTGTGTACCATATCAGGTCATGAGGCAGTGAACCAAAAGCATCGGTAATATCCAGCCAAACGATGTGTAGTTCAGTTTTACATCGTTTAGCACGATCAATTGCTATGTGGAGAGTTGCATTATGCTCGGCACATCCGTCAGGGACACCGATCGCTTTTTGGTTTTGGCTGATAAGGGTGCCACTCCTTATCCAATGTAGTAGACGATTATTTATAAGGGTCGTAAATATTCTATAAGCTGTGTCCATGATTGCTAGAGGTCTCCAGAGTTAGCTTTGAAGCTCTCGGATAATTTTTCCAGGTTTTAGGATCATGACAGTTCTGTATAGCTTCCATCTCTTTGGGCTTATCTTATTTCGAAGTACACAGTTACATATCGCAGTAATAAGCTCATGCTTTGGAGAGATCTTTTTCCAATCTCCACCTGTTATGAGATCCATTCCTGGGGCGGAGCTATCTAAGTTCTTCATGATGTGCGAGAGATTTTCACAATCAGTATACGTATCGGAGTCTACATCTCTATAGAACGGAAGTTTTATTGGTGATGTATTTGACATAGGGCAGTCTTTGCTTGCGAATGTTTTCAGGAACTTGGCTATTGCCGGCTTATGATCTATTTCATTGTTTTCCCATATTTTCTCAATTTCTATTTTTTGATTGATTTGGAATTTTAGTCTCTTAACACATAGAAGTTCTGCCGCTTTTTTCTTTTGTAGATGTATTATATCTGACTTTGGTTTATTGTCCTTGAAATATCGTTTCGGGTTTATTCTTCCGTTGATTTCTTTTTCAATTTCGTTTAATATTCTTCACAGGAGATTGTATCGAGGTTCAATTGGTATATCAAGTCCTCAATTAGTATTCGGTAACTCCTGACATCGCTTTCTGGGAATTTGGCACAGTTATACTTTCTAATAATTGGTCTCATTTTTCTTTCATCATATTTATATCAGGAATGTCAATAGGTATATCCGACATTAGACATTTCAGAAAGTGGCATACATAAAAAGCAGACAGGTTTGCTTCATGGCATATAGGATATTCCATCTCAGCAAGTGAGAAAATGTAGATCATCAAAAATATTATGTACATTTAGTATGGTTTTGAGGATATCCGTTGCCAGTTCGAAGTGCATGGTGTGGCTATCATCAGCTGATGGATCTATAATTAATGCAATCGCTTTCTCTTGTTTAAGAAAAAGAATGACCAAGAAGAAGAGTTTGTGGTGTATTGGCAGGATTATCTCGTTCCATCTGGCAAAGTCTTTGAAAGGGAAAGTTTCAAAGAAAATCTTGTAGTTGCACTGGATCAAAGCATTGCAGGTATAAGGATTGATGAAGATGGTTGATGATTTAATAGCATGTGAGAAAATGTATGCTTTGACCAAGTGCTGCGACCATCAAGATAGTTCTTTTTCGATATCATGGTTGAAGGCAAGATTCTCTGGAAGGCTTCTGGGCTTAATTGCCTCTTCATCAGGAATGTTTTGAGTTTCATCAGTCCCAAGTATCATATCAATGTTTATAGGTGTAATATTGGTATTAATATCCATTTTAATAGGTTTACTGTCTGTTATTGAATTAATGTATTCTTTTAAGTGTACTGTCTTGATATGTTCAATGAGGTTGGTGAAAGGCTTCCAGATACCACAGTAGCATTGAATGCTTTTGTTTGAATCAAAACTGTATTTGAGATGAGATTTCATATGCTCTATTATGTCAGATAAGTCTGAATCAAGGTTAAATATCATATTGCACTTCGACTTTCGGTTGCTGTTACGGTGAGAACAGTATAGTTGGTTTTCTTTGTTAATCGTAAATAAGTCTTCATTGTGTCAGTAACTACAGTCGTTATTATTTCCGTTTAGTGTCTCTGGTAACGGTCCTAATATATCCATTGATATCATTGTCATGGGTTCGGCTGGTACTGGCATTGGCTTTAACGGTGCTTTCCACTTTGCTCCAGTGTTTTCCTTGTTGCGCAGATGAGGCAATTTTTTATCCAATCTTTTACGGATTCGGACATATTTGGCCAAAAGTATTTCTGTTTCATTCTTGCGAGCGTTTTCTTTACTGACATATGTCCGCCTAATTTTCCATCGTGATATTGGGTTAACAGTTCCTTCCGTCTATTTTCGGGTATTACCATTAGCCTTTGTTCGCCGTCTGCTATTAGTAGCCACTTTTTCTCGATTACATATCGGTGTCGATGTTTATCCATATGTTCCTTCAATTGTGGATCATTTTCGTAGACTTCTGGTTTACCCGTTTTCACGTATTCGATTATCAATTTTAGTTCTGGGTCTTCTTGTTGGTCAATCATCAATTGAGCGAAATCGATGTCTTCCGCGATTATCATACATATTCGTCTAACTTCTTCATCCATCAGATCTAGGAAGATGAATCTCGACATACAGTCGACATTTGCATTTGCTCGACCCGCTTTGAATTTTATAAACGGCGAATATTCCTGTAGTTGCATTGCCCATCTCATGAGTCGACTTGATGCTTCTTTATGTTGGCCAAGCCATACTAGTGGCTGGTGATCCGTTGTGATGCATATTTCGTGACCCCATAGTAGGTATTTGAAATGTTTAATTGCCTGTATGATTGCTAGCGCTTCTCTTTCGGTAACTGAATAGTTTTTCTCGTGCTTCTTGAAGGTTTTGCTATAATATCCGATTACCCGTTCCTTTCCTTCATCGTCTAACTGTCCCAATATTGCACCAGATGCGTATCCGCTTGCATCGGTTGCCAGCAAAAACGGTTTTTTGAAGTCGGGGTGAACTAAGATTGGTGCTTCGATTAGTTTATCTCTCAGTGTTTCGAATGCTAGTTGTTGTTCGTTTCCCCACGTGAATGATGTATCTTTTTTGACCAGATCTTGTATCGGTTTGGCTATGCCTGCGTAATCTTTGATGAATTTTCTATAATATCCGCATAGCCCTAAAAATTCTTGTATTTGTGTTACTGTTTTCGGTACTGGACAATTTTTGATTTTCTCGATATTCCTAGGATCTGGTTCTTTCCCTTTTGCTGATACTATGTGACCCCAGAACAATGAGGTAGAGACATACCTAGCAGTAATACCACAATTAAGTGTACCATGCATAATTGGAACTGATTTAATGCCAGAACTATTCAAGGAAATTGTTATCGATCTGGGAACATTATGTCTGAAAGATAAAGAAGGTAGAATCTGCACCATGAACACAATAGTAAGGTGCTCAGAGAAAATAGTGGTACCAGCTAAATCCCAAATGATCTGCTATATCAAAGTAGATGAGGGTATTACGGGAGAAATGATATTCGAACCAAGTAAAAAGTTCGAAAAACGACGAGAGCTACCACTAGCAAGAGAAATAATTGAGATAAACGAAAATGGCGAATTACTGATCAATATCACGAATTTCGACGAAGAAGATAAAATAATATACGAAAATGAAAGACTGGGAAAACTAACACCCATGATAGACATCGAGTTATTAAAAGTAAAAGAGGAAGGAGAGGAAGACAAACCGTTATGGACAATAGACAGCGAACTCCTAAATGAAGACGAAAAAGCTCAATTGCAACAGCTGCTGATTGAATATAAAGATATTTTCGCAGTATCAGACTTGGATTTGGGAACGTGCGATGTAACATTACACGCAATACCATTATCAGATGAAACGCCAATTGCACTAAGACCATACAAACTAGCAGAAGCTCAAAAGACCGTAGCAGAACAAGAAGTACAAAAAATGCTCGACGCAAAGGTAATCGAACCAAGTTGCTCACCATGGCAATTCCCAGTAGTTATGGTAAAAAAGAAAGACGGAACGCAAAGGTTTTGCATCGATTATAGAAAGTTAAATGCGGTAACCAAAAGGGATACGTACCCGTTACCAGACATTAACGAAATGTTGTTGACTTTACAAGGAGCAGCCTATTTCACTTCATTGGATTTAAAAAGCGGATACTGGCAAATAAAAATGAAAGAAGAAGATAAAGAGAAAACAGCATTCACCATCGGTAGAGATCTATATCAGTTTAAGAAAATGCCATTTGGACTGACAAATGCACCGGCATCTTTCCAAAGATGCATGAACTTCGTCACCCACGGGATAAAACAATGCATGGTGTATATAGACGACCTACTGATCTACTCAAGTACCTTGAACAACACCTAGAACATATACGAAAAGTATTTATCAGATTAAGACAATGGAAGTTGAAATTGAAACCGTCAAAGTGCGATTGGGCTAAAGAGAAAGTGACATTCTTGGGTCACATAGTATCAGCAAAAGGGAAAGAACCAGATCCTAGGAATATCGAGAAAATCAAAAATTGTCCAGTACCGAAAACAGTAACACAAATACAAGAATTTTTAGGGCTATGCGGATATTATAGAAAATTCATCAAAGATTACGCAGGCATAGCCAAACCGATACAAGATCTGGTCAAAAAAGATACATCATTCACGTGGGGAAACGAACAACAACTAGCATTCGAAACACTGAGAGATAAACTAATCGAAGCACCAATCTTAGTTCACCCCGACTTCAAAAAACCGTTTTTGCTGGCAACCGATGCAAGCGGATACGCATCTGGTGCAATATTGGGACAGTTAGACGATGAAGGAAAGGAACGGGTAATCGGATATTATAGCAAAACCTTCAAGAAGCACGAGAAAAACTATTCAGTTACCGAAAGAGAAGCTCTAGCAATCATACAGGCAATTAAACATTTCAAATACCTACTATGGGGTCACGAAATATGCATCACAACGGATCACCAGCCACTAGTATGGCTTGGCCAACATAAAGAAGCATCAAGTCGACTCATGAGATGGGCAATGCAACTACAGGAATATTCGCCGTTTATAAAATTCAAAGCGGGTCGAGCAAATGCAAATGTCGACTGTATGTCGAGATTCATCTTCCTAGATCTGATGGATGAAGAAGTTAGACGAATATGTATGATAATCGCGGAAGACATCGATTTCGCTCAATTGATGATTGACCAACAAGAAGACCCAGAACTAAAATCGATAATCGAATACGTGAAAACGGGTAAACCAGATGTCTACGAAAATGATCCGAAATTGAAGGAACATATGGATAAACATCGACACCGATACGTAATCGAGAAAAAGTGGCTACTAATAGCAGATGGCGAACAAAGGCTAATGGTAATACCCGAAAATAGACGGAAGGAACTGTTAACCCAATATCACGATGGAAAATTAGGCGGACATATGTCAGTAAAGAAAACGCTCGCAAGAATGAAACAGAAATACTTTTGGCCAAATATGTCCGAATCCGTAAAAGATTGGATAAAAAATTGCCTCATCTGCGCAACAAGGAAAAACACTGGAGCAAAGTGGAAAGCACCGTCAAAGCCAATGCCAGTACCAGCCGAACCCATGACAATGATATCAATGGATATATTAGGACCGTTACCAGAGACACTAAACGGAAATAATAACGACTGTAGTTACTGACACAATGAAGACTTATTTACGATTAACAAAAGAAAACCAACTATACTGTTCTCACCGTAACAGCAACCGAAAGTCGAAGTGCAATATGATATTTAACCTTGATTCAGACTTATCTGACATAATAGAGCATATGAAATCTCATCTCAAATACAGTTTTGATTCAAACAAAAGCATTCAATGCTACTGTGGTATCTGGAAGCCTTTCACCAACCTCATTGAACATATCAAGACAGTACACTTAAAAGAATACATTAATTCAATAACAGACAGTAAACCTATTAAAATGGATATTAATACCAATATTACACCTATAAACATTGATATGATACTTGGGACTGATGAAACTCAAAACATTCCTGATGAAGAGGCAATTAAGCCCAGAAGCCTTCCAGAGAATCTTGCCTTCAACCATGATATCGAAAAAGAACTATCTTGATGGTCGCAGCACTTGGTCAAAGCATACATTTTCTCACATGCTATTAAATCATCAACCATCTTCATCAATCCTTATACCTGCAATGCTTTGATCCAGTGCAACTACAAGATTTTCTTTGAAACTTTCCCTTTCAAAGACTTTGCCAGATGGAACGAGATAATCCTGCCAATACACCACAACTCTTCTTCTTGGTCATTCTTTTTCTTAAACAAGAGAAAGCGATTTGCATTAATTATAGATCCATCAGCTGATGATAGCCACACCATGCACTTCGAACTGGCAACGGATATCCTCAAAACCATACTAAATGTACATAATATTTTTGATGATCTACATTTCTCACTTGCTGAGATGGAATATCCTATATGCCATGAAGCAAACCTGTCTGCTTTTTATGTATGCCACTTTCTGAAATGTCTAATGTCGGATATACCTATTGACATTCCTGATATAAATATGATGAAAGAAAAAATGAGACCAATTATTAGAAAGTATAACTGTGCCAAATTCCCAGAAAGCGATGTCAGGAGTTACCGAATACTAATTGAGGACTTGATATACCAATTGAACCTCGATACAATCTCCTGTGAAGAATTATTAAACGAAATTGAAAAAGAATCAACGGAAGAATAAACCCGAAACGATATTTCAAGGACAATAAACCAAAGTCAGATATAATACATCTACAAAAGAAAAAAGCGGCAGAACTTCTATGTGTTAAGAGACTAAAATTCCAAATCAATCAAAAAATAGAAATTGAGAAAATATGGGAAAACAATGAAATAGATCATAAGCCGGCAATAGCCAAGTTCCTGAAAACATTCGCAAGCAAAGACTGCCCTATGTCAAATACATCACCAATAAAACTTCCGTTCTATAGAGATGTAGACTCCGATACGTATACTGATTGTGAAAATCTCTCGCACATCATGAAGAACTTAGATAGCTCCGCCCCAGGAATGGATCTCATAACAGGTGGAGATTGGAAAAAGATCTCTCCAAAGCATGAGCTTATTACTGCGATATGTAACTGTGTACTTCGAAATAAGATAAGCCCAAAGAGATGGAAGCTATACAGAACTGTCATGATCCTAAAACCTGGAAAATTATCCGAGAGCTTCAAAGCTAACTCTTGGAGACCTCTAGCAATCATGGACACAGCTTATAGATATTTACGACCCTTATAATAATCGTCTACTACATTGGATAAGGAGTGGCACCCTTATCAGCCAAAACCAAAAAGCGATCGGTGTCCCTGACGGATGTGCCGAGCATAATGCAACTCTCCACATAGCAATTGATCGTGCTAAACGATGTAAAACTGAACTACACATCGTTTGGCTGGATATTACCGATGCTTTTGGTTCACTGCCTCATGACCTGATATGGTACACACTAGCTGGCATGGGTCTGAGGAATGAGACACTTACATTGATTAAAGAACTATATAAGGATGTGAGAACTATATTTGACTGCCAAGGAGCCTTGTCTGAACCTGTCCCAATTACTAAGGGAGTTAAACAAGGATGTCCATTATCAATGACACTCTTCTGCCTGTCAATTGATTACATCCTAAAATCTATCTTGTATAACCACCCCTTTTTCTTACACAATTTAAACATCAGTATTTTAGCATATGCTGATGATTTGGTTGTTCTCTCGGACTCTTATCAAGGAATCAGGAAAACCTTGGAAAACACTGTGAAATTGGCGGGCTTGGCAAACCTAAGGTTCAAACCGTCAAAGTCGGGATATCTATCAATTAATAGTGCTAGCTCAGTCAACCAAAAACTACACCTATATGATGAAGAAATACCAACTATATCTGAAAATAACAAGTACAAATATCTTGGAGTTGACTTCTCTTACAAACGTAATCAAGATATTGATAGTCGACTTAACTCTGCACTGGCACTAACCAAATCCTTATTTACGTCATATCTGCATCCATCACAAAAGCTGAATGCATACAAAACATTTATTCATTCCAAGCTTATATTCTCCTTACGCAACTGCATCATTGGTCATAGAATCCTTGACTGTGATAGGAATCGAATTACACAAGGACGCGAAAAGCAGCTTGGTTTCGATCAAAAGTTAAGGGATTGCTGAAGACTATGATTGGTGATAAATTTCAGGCCCTTAATAACTATTTCCTATATACTCACTGCAAAATGGGAGGTCTTGGTATTACCGCTACTATCGATGAATACCTTATTCAAAGCATTACAGGAATAACAAGACTGTTCCACTCCTCCAATCTCGGTTTTAGAGATATGTTGATAGCTGAACTTGCCCATTCTAGAGGAAGTAAAAGCTTTGAAGCTGGTCTGAAATGGATGAATTGTGAGATCAGCAAGGAATTTCACAACACCTCTTTCTTTGTGAAATTCCAAAAATCAGCACTGGCTCTCAAGAGAAAGTTCAGTATATGCACCTCCTTAAAATTCGTTGAAGATAAATTCTCTCTTGAAATGGTCTACAAAAAGCGTACCTCTTATATTGATCATCGTAACATTAACACTCTTTCTAAACAGCTTCATGACTTTGTAGGTCTCCATTATGCCGAGCAATGGTACAAGATGAAAGTACAAGGACGCATTGCGGCCTCTATTGGAGATAGTATCACTGCTAAATACCTAATAGCCAGTGATACCTTAATGATGCACAGTACTGCTTCTTGGTACGTGCAAGAAATAACATCTTAAATCTTAATTACAGTGCGTACCGTTTAAAATATAATCTTAACACAAAATGTAGGCTTTGTCATCTTGATGAGGAGACCCAGACACATGTTTTCAATCACTGTCGTGCAAAACCAAACGCGCGAAGGGTTAAACATGAAAATGTACTAGTTAGCATAGTTGCCTTCCTTGAGAAAATTGGCTTTGAGATAGATGTGGAAAATCTCCCAAATATGTCTCAATTCCAACAAAGCTTAAACCCGACATGGTAATTAGGTCAAAGCGGAATAAAGATGTACATTTTCTGGACCTAAAAGTACCCTATGACTCGGTTGAAGGCTTTGAAAAAGCAAGAGAGAACAACTATGTGAAGTATAAGGATCTATCTATACAGATCGGAAAGGCCTTTAATCAAACGGCCACCATATCTGCTATAGTGATTGGATGTCTGGGAACATGGGATAAGAAGAATAATGCCCCTCTCTCAAAAATCGGACTGACAAAGACCGAGATCATATCTCTGGCCAAGATAACATGCCCAAATGCGGTGATTGCATGTTATCACATATACCGGGAGCATGTATCATATATAAAGGAAGCTATTCCTCCACCTTTTAGTCTTGTGTAAAGTATGTTAACGAGGCATTGCGGATACCTCATCTGCGGTGCAGTTTTGTGAAAAAAGAATAAAAAACTAAATAGTATGAAGTGCTGAGCTTCGCTCGCACAGTCGGCCGAAAGGCAGCAAATGAATAAAAAACAATTTAAAAAAAAAAAAAAAAAAAATATACATACTAGTGGTCACAGATTATCTGACAAAATTCCCAGAAGCATTTGCGATGAAAGACCAAAAAGCTAAAACAATAGCACAAAAACTTGTGGAAAAAGTCTGTTGCCGATATGGAACCCCAAAGCAAATACTAACAGATCAAGGAACGAATTTTATGAGCGAAATAATGAAAGAAGTAACCAACTATTTTAAAATAGCAAAATTAAGAACGTCACCGTATCACCCACAATGCAACGGGTTAACAGAGAGATTCAACGGGACATTAATACAAATGCTATCAAATTACGTAGACAGATATCAGAGAGATTGGGACGATATATCAATTTATGTCTATTGGCTTATAGGATGTCAATACATGCAGCAACTAAGATGAGCCCATTCAAGCTAATGTATGGTAGAGAATGTAATATGCTGATGGATCTGGAATACCAGCCGCAATATCACAGTATATGGAAGAAGACGACTACGTTACAAAATTCAAAGAGAGGATGCAAGAAATATGGAGAACGGCAGGACTAAATATCAAGTTCAATCAAGAAAGCTATAAAGATCTGCATGATCAGAAGAGAAATGTTAAACGCATACTTTCAACGTGGGGGACTGGGTAATCATCGAAACACCAGAATTGATCCAGGTACAACTAAGAAACTACAAAGAAACGGAAAAGGACCATACGAAATCCTATACGCAAGTGAAACCAATGTAAGAGTGAAACTAGTAAACAACCCCTTCACTAGACCAATATATGTAAACGTAGCACGATGCAAAGCGATACCAAAAACAATAACAGCCCAACCAGAAGAAAGACGTATAATGACACGGTCTCAAACCGCAAGGATATCGATGCTAAGATGCACTAACCAGAACTATCATTATATGAACCCAGACGAATACGACGAAGACGAATACCAAGAATATGAGGATGAAGAATGGAAAGATCACCATACAGGAAAACTAGAACCAGAAATAGCGGAAAACATCGTGAAAGAGGCTAAGACCCTATTACCAGAATGGGCTAAAGAGAAACGAGACATTGAGATATTGGGAGGACTAATGAGAATAATGGACAACTACAAACGTGACGAGCCAGATATTGAGCATATAACCACAATAACAACAAACTGGCCAATTCTATTTACTATTGGTGATAAAGAAAGCAATACTCCGCTGCACACCATTATGCAGACGAACAATTATGAGAGGATGCAAGAAATAATTAACGTATGGGAATGGTTAAAGAAGTCGATTGACCCAAGAAACAAAGACGGAGAAACCCCACTAATGATCGCAGCAAGCAGAGACATCCCAACTTGGATAATTAAAGCCCTACTAAAAGCAGGAGCAGATGTGACTGCAACAGATAGAAAAGGGGATACGGCGTTGAAACGCGTGATATTAACGAATATGCCAAAAAATCTGGAAGCGATGTTGAATAACGTAATCAAAGAAAATATCGATAACCTAGAAGACTTACCCGATCTATTACGTATTACATTGGAATGCAATAAGCAAGAAATGGCAATGAGATTAATACAATGGAAAACGACCTGACAACGGTAAATGGGTAATAAATACCAACCAAACGGATGAACAAGGCGAAAACGAATTCATGAAATCAGCCTTATTCCAGTATAATACATTGACGGCAATATACGAACTAATCAAAAGAGGAGATATACTGTTAACCAACTTCAGTGGAACCGAACAACAGGTGGTAAGAGAGAAACAACAACTGTTCAAACTAATAAGAGAATTCCGACATAAGGAACATTATAGGGCTTGGGAACTACATCAATGTTCCAATTTAATGAGTCAATTTAATTATATCCAACGGCTCTATCAGAAAATCATATACAATCTACAAGCCAACCGAAAAATTCGGCAGACGCTAGCAAGCGAGGACGTAAAACGAGAAGTCTTTAACCGATTTAAGATAACGCAAAAAGACCAGCTAAATGAAATAGTGCGAACAGCAAGACAAATAATGCCCGCAAGATTTGGACTACAGAATAGAACACAAATACTCGCGAGGTTGGGAATAATAGCACAATCATACGCCATCGGAGACGAAATCGACCCAGATACAGAACTGATAATGCGAAAACTACCGAGAGCCTTTACCTTAACAATGCCATCAGGAATGATACCATTGCATACCGCCATACATCAACGACAGGATAACCGCAGTTTAAAAATCATAAAACTATTAGAGAAATGCGGAGAAAAATCGAATAGAAGAGGGAAAAAGGGCAAAACAGCGCTAATGTACGCAACACCATCTGGAGTAAAAATAGCGGTAATACAAGAACTAATAAGAACCGGATCGGAACTAACGGAGAGATCAGACGATTGGAGTAGTATACTTGAGTTGGCAACTAACGAACCTAACGTGGCAATGATAAAAATTTATGCAACGAGAAGAGAAATAGAGGAACTTTGTGCGGAGACCCAAAGGTTATCATGGAGAACCATATACCGAAACAAAGAGGCGATAAAAATCTTACTAAATTGGAAGATACCAGGATCCGAGGAATATGCAATAGATGTAAATAAAAGATACGAAGAAGAAGAAAATGCACTACTGAAAAAGTTGATAATAAAGGGAGGAAACCCCAAAATAATAATGATAGTATTACAACGACCAGAATTGAAATTTACTGACAATATTAAAGAACAAATGAGAATCGAAAATGAAAAGTAGAACTTATTAACCTGGTAGAAAACTGGAAGTTACAAAACAAGAGTCCGAAAGGAACGAACGTCGTTAGACGAAACAATCAAAGCAAGAGACAAAGCAATAACGGCTTATAAAGCATTAATTAGGAAACTCAATGTCGGGGACGACATTTCAGCGAAGACCGGGGGAAATACAGATAATAATGACGAAAATGACGAAGATGAGGATAACAGAGAAAACGAACAAAACGATGAAAACGGAGAAAGAAACCAAGGAAACAAAACAAGACAAAGAAATGATAGGCATAACAACCCGGAAAATAAGAAAAACGACAAAAATAATAGAAACGAAAACAAAAAATCGAATTATGAAAAACGAGCGGTATGCCTACCTAAAATAGAATTAAATTGGAAAAATAATCTACTAACATTCTCAATCGTCATAACAACTTGGAAATTAGCAGTGACCCAATACATACTGAGCGACCATCGGAGGGACAAAGAAAATATAATAATGGAACCGAACCAGATAAAAATAACAAACATCGAAGGACAAGTAATAACGCAAGTATGTATAACAAAATTCAACAAAACTCGATAGGAGATAAAATATGCGAAAAGGAAATGACGAACTTAAAAGACCCAATATATATAAAAGGAATAGAAGCGCGACGGAGATACCGAATATGCATCTACAGAAACAAGAAACGTCCAAGAAGGTGCGTAATTAAGAGAGCACCAAGAAGACAAGGAGAAAAAAGTACAAAACCAACAACCAAAGGAATAATGAATCCAGTAAAAGTAATCAACCAAGAAATAGAAATGACGACAACCAAATATAACAACAAGAAAGCGAAATACCTACAAAAGGAAACAGACAGCACTAAAACCACAAAAAATAATACAGAAATAGAAAAAATAGACACACATCAAGTGAACAAAATATGCCTAGCAGAAACTAACGGTCGAAGAATGGGACGATGTCAAAAGATCACACTAAACCCAGGAGATCAGTTAATAATACGAGGACTACATCCACAAGCAGAATATAGGATCTGCACACCCAGACCGGAAATAAAATCCTTGAAATGTACAACAGAAAAGATGGAAAGGAAGCAGCAACGAAAACGGTAATTCAATGGATAACGGGCCGCGCCATAACAACGTTGGATCTCGATCAAGACGAAACAATCATTGGAGGAAGAAAACTAATAGTAACACAAGATTTACAAACAACGGAGAAACAACTATGCACAAAAGAAACTACGAACGAAGGTAACGAAATACTCCAATGCAAATTACACCAAAACCACCCAAACGAAACAATGAAACAAACATTAAAAACAAGATTTTCAATATGTGTATGGAGAGATCATATGATACCAATATGCCCTCAACAAGAAAAGAATAAAAGCACGACGGTAGAAATGACTACAGTAACGTACCAAGACGAACAAGAAAATACCACGAAAGAGGAAAACGAAACCAGAAATAAAGAGGAGGACAGATATATCTCAGAAGCCCAAATGGAAAGAATAATGGAACTAATTGAGAAAAACCAAGAACCAACCGCAATAGAACAAAATATGAGAGAAAATATCATCGCAAATACGGAAGAACCAATAGAAATCCCAAACTGGATACGAATAATATGGATTACAAGCATAATAATAATCGCAATAACAACCGGAATCACAATGGGCATAACAAAAGTAGTCAACCGATACAAAATCAGACAAATAAAGATGGAGATAGCCAAAGAAAATTAAAAATAAGGAACAGAGATGGTGGAATGAGGGATTTCGACAAATCGAAACCCTCATAAAATGCAAAGGGTATAGGTAAAGGATATATGAGTGTATATAATGTATAAATTGTAAATATATCAGTAATATAAAGCGGTATGTATATTATATGAAACCCATAAATTAATGTAAAATAAGACTGAGACACAAATAATAAATACAAAACGACACCAAGACACGAATAATGAATACAAATTAAGGAAGATGGAACAGAATCATCAAACGAGTATGAACAACGAAACAGTAATCGAAATGTGGAAACGGCAATATAACGCCCTAACAAAGGTAGTAAACAATTTACAAGAACAATGGACGGAGAGCCAAATAGCGTTGAGAGAAGCTCTAAATACAAACATGTATCACCTACTTAACATAGAAGAACAACAGAGACGAATGAATGAAATGGAACGAGAATTAGAAATATTAAGAACAGAAAATCAATGGCAGAGAAACGAGTTACAAAGAGTAGCGGAAGAAACGGAAGAGGAACCACAGGTGGAATGGAGAGAATGGATATTGAATCAAATCGAGGAGAGAGTAGAATCAGACTCATCGAGTAACGTGGAGTAGAAAGGAAAAAGATGTACATATGTAAAAAGAGTAAAAGTATAAATCAAAGAAAAAATCAAAAACCCAAAAGCTATAAATATAGGTGTAAATAAAGAGTACGAAGTTAATAAATGAATAAAACCTAAACAACTCAGACTGAACTGTATATAATTATAGAAAATGGATCAACAAAGAACCGTGATGGAAGTCAATGAAATTATCGAGATAATCAGGAAACAGACTCAAATACAAATAGAAGCGAGATTACGATGCGGAGCATGTACTAAACTGTTAAAGGAGCCAAGACAAACAGAGTGCGGATGTATACTATGCACTGAATGTGTAATAGAATTAACATTGAACGGCCCAAAACAATGCCCCGATTGTAGAGAAACAGAGATTGCATCAGTAGGAGAAACGCAAGAAGATCGAGCAGCCAGTAGAGAAATAATAAACATGAGAATAAAATGCCCAAACGAACCATGCGAATGGGAAGGAAAGATCAGAGAAATGAACGATCACCTAAATCAATGTAGCTATAAAAGGAAACCCTGCGAAAAATGCCAACAACCCATAATCGAAAGAGAAGAGAAACAACACGAAAACGTATGTGAAGAAAAGACGAGCAAGATGCGAATATTGCAATATCACCGAAACATGGAAACAAATACAACAAGAACACGTAAACGTGAAAGAGGAAAAGATCTGTACAAGATTCCGAGGGAAATGCCCAAACAAATGTGGAATCGAAGAAGAGGTAGAACTCAAAGAGCACTGGGAAAGATGTAGTAGAAAACGAATAGAATGCCCAATGGCAAAATGGGGATGTAAAATAAAAATATTAAGAGAAGAGACGATACAACATGTGCAAGAAACGGCCGAGGAACACCTAAAAATATGGACAGATACTATGAAGGATATGGATCAAACGATAATGAAGATGAAAATCGAAATCGAATCGCATAAAATATTAATGACAGAGATATTCAACACCAGAGAGTCATTCGAACTAGCACGGATAGGAATGTCAGAAACAGAAAAGAACGTGGAAAATGAAATGAAAAGATTGAGAGAACATTACCAAAAACTAAGAAGCTATACACCCACGGGAGAAAATCTACCCACAGCTCCGTATATATGGAGAATCGAAGACTTTACGCAAAAAATGGCAAAGAGCAAAAGACGGAATGGAGGTATCTATAACTAGTCCACCATTCTATTCATGGAAAAACGGGTATAAAATGAGATTGAGAGTATACCCAAACGGGGATGGAACGGGAAAAGATACCCATATATCTGTATTCTTCGTACTAGTGAAAGGAGAATGGGACGAGCTGCAAGCATGGCCGTTCAGTAACAAAATAACACTAGCGATACTATCGGCCAAAGACGTACATGTGGAAAGACTCAGACCGGACGGAGCACCATGCTACCGAAAGCCAACAGCAGACGTAGGCGTAGCAACGGGAGCACCAAGAATAATGAGACAAAATAAAATGTGGGAATATCTAGAAGGAGACACGCTGTTTGTAAAATTATCGGTCGAAAGAGAAGGAACGGGACGGACCGATTGGGAGATAAGAGACGTGTAAGATGCGAACGAAAATAAATGTATGTACCTGTATATATAACGTAAAAGTAATACCCCAAAACCCAAAAATATATGCCTAAACTCGAAAACAGTAACTACCGTCAATGACAAACTTAATTGCAAATATTAATTGTAGAAAATGAACAATAAAGAAACAACGATTGAAATAATAGACCACCTTCCAATAATGAAAATGATGCAAATCATGGGTGACGAGAACCAAAAAGCAATATTAGTTAAAAGTAACGAGATGGAAATGATGAATAAAATAAGAACAGAAACTGAGAAGTGCGAGAGAATGTGGCAACAAGTACAGGAAAGCCACGGAAACGACCCAATCTTAAAACAAAGTAACAATATAATGGATAGAGTCAGAGAGATATACGAGGAAGGGATAGAGGAGTTCGAAAAGTTAATAAAGAAAAAGATAAAACAAGATATACGAGAGGAAAAGAGAAGGTATGCATCACAACAAATAGAGGAAATCCAGAAAGCTGAAGTAGAAAATCTTCAAAGACAAGTAAAACAGCAAGAAATAAAGAACCGCGAGAGAGATGACCAGCTGAAACAATTAATGAAAATCAATCAAGAACAAAATACGAAAGTAAATTATGAGAAAGTATTACGGGAACTACAGAATCAAAACCGCGACCAACTGAAAAGGGAGATAAATGAGCTGAATAAAAGAATAGCAAATCGAGCATGGGAAAGCATAAAAAGACAAGCTCAATATCACAGCGAAATAATAGATGCGGCATACGCAAGATGCCTGACAGAAAAAGAAAAAAGAAAAGTAAAAGAACTCAAAAAACTAGTAGAGGAACAAGAATTAAAAACAAACCATGGGAAAGTAATGATGGAGTTACTAAATAAAAATATAACGGAACTAAAGGAAAGGACAAATGAAATAAAAGTGAAATATTACAGAGAAGTCATCAAAACAACTCACCAACAAAGCCAAGCGGACAAGGTAGCACAGGAGAAAAGGGAACTCCAAATCAAAACGCGAGAATATAAAAAGAAAATAAATTTCGGTAAAGTAATGATGGAGTTGGCTAATCAAAGAGGCGATCGATTAGAAGAAGAAGTGGAAGAACTAAACGAAAGATTACTAAAGAAAATGGATGAATCAGAAAAGATGCGGGCGAAATATCTAAGTCAGCTGGCTAGAGCGACCTTCAACCAATGCCGAGTCGAAGGGGCGGGAAGAAGGAACAGAGAACTCGAAGCTCAAATCGAACAAATAGGAAACGTACAAGTCAAAATCAGAAAGGAACTAGAAAACACCAAGAAGGAACAAAGCTTACAGGTAACCAGATGGTCAGAAACGATACAGAAAGTGAAAGAAAGATAAAGGCCTAACGAAGCAGGCCCAGACGTGGAAACGGAAACACCAAATAACGATGAAAGAAATGAAAGAACTCCCCAAGAAATGGATATCCCGAGAAAATAGGCAGATGTGGGAGCAGATAGAAGAACAACGAGCCGAAATCGAGAACTTGCAAGAGCAACTAAAACTACAAGAAAAAAGGGAAGGAAACCTCAGAAAGTTCACCACGGTGAAAGTGAACCAACTGACCAAAACACAGAGTCAATTACGAAAGGTCGCAGAAGATAAGGAGCAAAGCGACTTGCAAGTAGAAATAGAGAAGAATAGATTAGAATGCGCAGAACAAGAAGTGGAGAAATACAGGAGAATGTGCGAACAGAGGGATCTTACAATCCACCGGCAAAAGGCGCTTAGAGGAAGCGAAAAGGAGGTATTCGACGAGAAAGTAAGAGAAATGCGAACGGAAATAGAAAGATTAGAAACACAGGGAGATACCTCAATACTAGAAAGAGAGATAGAGGATCTCATCGAAGAAGTGAACCAGCTATCATACATGCTGGATGGGGAAATGAACACCTCACAAGGCTTACGAGAAAGAATAAACGAGATGTTAAACATCCCACCCATGGTTTGGACCTCGTTTATACCTATGGTGCCAATGCCAATTGTAAATGCAAATGTGGGCGAACCACTCAAACAACCACAAGAAACCGTGATAGATGAAGGGTTTGTGGAAGTTTGGGGCACATGGGTATAGAAAGAGTGGAGGAAAAAGATTGTAAAAAGTGTAGAAAATGTAAATAAACCTCGATGAAAAATAAAAATAAAATAAAATAAAATAAAAAAATAAAAAAATAAAAAAATAAAAAAATAAAAAATAAAAAGCCAAATAAAAACCCATAAAAAGAATAAAAAATGCAAAAACCATAAAAAATAAAAGAAACCAAAAATAACAAAAATTAATGTACAAAATTGTAGAAAATGAATAATCAGAACGTCCTAACAACAAATGAAGGAGAGTCCGGCGAGACCACTTACAACGAGAATATCAAAACCTATAAAGGTTGAAGTGGAAAACGAGTACCCACTACCAATCATATGTAAGACCGAGGAAGTAGTGGAAGGAGAAGGGAATGAGCAGGAAGAGATGGTAAAAAATATAAAGACAGCAATGGAACAACAAATACAGGAGATAGACTGTATAACCAATCAATGGTTCCAGTCACGAAACTTAATAAAAGCACTAAAAAGAGAATGCGAGGAACTAAAAAGACAAAGAGAAGAAGTAGAAGATGAAAATGAATGGTTAAAACAAAAAATCGAATTAAATAAAGGTTGGAAGAGAGAGTAAATGAACTAAAAGACGAGTTAGCGGCAAAATGGTCAAGACATGTGCTAGAGGACCATTGGAAAAACCAAGCAAAGAAAATGCAGAAGAAATATCAAAGAACAAAAAGACTAAATCAAGCTTATAAGAAACTCGAGAAATACGCGAGAAAACAATACGAAAACGGGTTGCAATACAAACAACAAATACGAATATTAAAAGAAACAAACGAGAGCCAAAGAAGCGCCTAGACGAAAAAGATAAAATAATCACCCTAATTCCGGAGAGGAGAGGCAGACTAATGAGAGCCGAATTGATGCTGATGAGCAGCCCAACCCTGAGTAGTCACGACGAATTAAAACCCGAATAAAATAATACGAAAACGTGTACAAATGTAAATAAGCAAAAAGTTGAAAGTCGTATAAATAGAAAAATAAATACCCACAAATCTGTCTACTCTTAATCGTCGTCCTTATCAACAAATCAAACCCAAATCTCCAGAAAAACCAAGAAGCTATCGAAATCACCCAAACAATTAAAGCAGAACTCACCAGAATGCGAAGATACTTTCGTCAAAACCTTAATGTCAAAATCTCGACCTCCATCTACGACAGAAGGTCAACCAGCTTTCTCAACTCGAAACATCCTTCTACAAACAACGATATCCTCACCTCACCCAATTCCGGAAAATTCAAAATCAAATAAACTTGAAATCATAATCCTCTGCTTGGGAATCACCCAAATCATCATCACCATCATCGTAGCAACCTGTCAATTCACCCGAATCACAAAGTCATGTCGAAAAAACCCAATCAATCGAAATCAAAAAAGAAGAATCCGCTTCATAAAGCCAACTAACTCGAATCTACAATATCAAAACAGTTCTGCAATAACCAATCAAGCTCGAATCACCGAACACCAACTCAAACCAATCCAACTGGACGACATCCAGGTCCAAGTCATGGATATCGAACCTGACAATAAATGACTATCCTATTACGTATAACTGTAAATAAAAACTGACTAACTATATCGACTTATGTATAAAATCCCATCACCTTAAGTGATGTCTGCTTGATTCTTATAAATTGCCATTTCACCCTTCAATTTTTCTTGTAAATAAGTCAATGTATAAAAATAATTGGTATGCGAATGTGTTGTATGAAAATTGCGGGACGCAATTTAAACGGCCCCGGGAGTGGTTTGTTGGGCTCAGAGCCACAATTTAAACAAAAATAAAATAAAAAAAGATGGAAGGAATCACTGCACATAAGCATGCACCGCACCAAGATATTAAAAATTAATAAAAAACATATTAATTGAAACAAAATAAATATATAACAAAATTAAATAAAAACAAATAATTAATAAAAATCATGAAAAAGCAAGACAGCTGCAGAAAGAAATATATTAAAAATAAAATAAACTGCCAAAACCTTGCAAAATAAGGTTTAGAAAAACATAGGCAGAAGTGGCGACCAAAAAATTAAACAAAAAGGGCTAAAAATAATATTATCAGAAAATAATAATAGAAATAAAATCTAAACATAAAATGAAGTATATATTAAAAAATTAAGAAAAAAATACAAAAATAATAAAAATATTTGTAAGTAATAAAATAATTAAAAAGCCCTCAAAATGGCGAAAAATCGCCTATTGGTCGCACACATGCATACAAATAGTATAAATACAGTGATGAATTTCATACTTTTTATCGAAAAACAACACAGAAAAACTGAACTTCAAAAACTTGAACAAATTACTTTAACTACTTCAAAAATTTTAGAAATTTTTTGGTTTAACTTGTATGCCATTCGAACTACTCTGCAAAAATGTAAGGAATTTTGTTATTGTATAACTCATGTAGTAATTTTTATATGCTTTTCTTGTAATACAATGTTTCATTCTATGTTATGTTAATTAACTATATACTTATCTATAGTCCGACCCATTTATTTATTATATAATACAGTATTGAAATAGAGGTCCATGGACGGATCTCGGGCCGGCTAGTGGGTGAAAACCCTTAGTTGTGCTCGCGGGTCATGCCTCGTGGACCCCTCGGCAGTCCGCAGTCGGGTCTCGCGAATAAATGCACAGGACCGCTACGCAGGACGCCGTTGTACACTCGGGGCGGCTACTGAAATATGTGGCCGGAACGAGTCGAACTAAATTCAGGGAAGATGCGACAGTAGAGTGAGGGGAAATTTAGGGACGTTCGTGAACGAATCAGACAAATTTTTGTCTATTGTCGGACAAGGAAATTAAGTAAGGGGTAGCAGGGGTAAGGTATTGTCATAATTACAAAGTTGGAAAGTTTTGCGAATAGAGCACGACAGTAGGGAAACCAAACAAACGATCGTAATAGTAGTAATATGTGAACCTGATTAGGACATAGATGTATCATTGAACGGGAGTGTCGGCACATAAATTCTTTATACCATTGACTCATAGTACTTCATTAGGCCTCGCTTCGCCGGAAATCTACAAAAATGTGAAATGGTTTTCAGACGACCTTACTATACACTAAGGTGCACAAAACCAATCAATATCAATAGTCTACGATAGAACGACCGTCACGCGCGGATAAACAACCACTTAGCAAATATGGTCAGTGACCAAATTCACTAAACCGAAAACGTTTCTCGCAAATACACATCGGCCACTGACATAAAGCGACCATTGCACTAAAAATTGTTTGTACTTGATCAGATTTTAAATCAAAATGTAGCTTGAATAATCAAATTTAAATAAATTAATTACTTGCCAAGTGACCAGAAATATCCAAATTTTAATAATAATTCACGCCTAAATGCACTCGGCTTCTTAGAATACTCTCCACCTCAATTATACGGAAGGATTATGCCGTTGTGTTCTCGCCTCCCAAACAACGAATAATTAATAAAACGGGTTGGAAGCCAGAAAATAAACTTCTTGGGGTCGATAATAATGGAGACGGCACACGAATTCGCGTCGATTCCATAGCATGTGCACGATTTACTACGGTAGCAGAAAAATTCTCCAACATTAATGATACATGACCTGATCAAGGACGCTCTACCCGTAGTGCCCTAAGGGATGGCAATAAACTAATATCGTAAATCCGGCGTTACGTCGAAATCCAAAATCGCGGAGTACGATTGCCAGTGCGATAGATGTTTGGCCGATATCCCGTCCATTTAATGAAGCGACTATTATCCGATATAAGCCGACTTGACGCCGATAATTCTAGTAAGCCCGACCCTAACCTCAATTTTCACGACGAAAAGGGGATAAGGATTACGTAACCTCCATCGACGACCCCTCCCCGAGGAATTTGTACTAATTATCATCACTGCCCCTTCTCAGCGACTCTCATTTTTCTTTATTTTTATTTTCTTTTCCTTTTTTTTCAGGATGAATGCGAATAATCAGGACAAGCCAAATGATCTTCCCCGGATTCCCCGTCTTCCTCCTTCCATCATAGCGATTCGTCATCAATATGAGGAGTTAAAACAAGCGCATGGTGAGCTCAAAGCGAAGTATGAACGCGTGAAAGGTACCTGGGCCCCGCCCGATACCGTCAAAGTACTACGGCGGAAGATAGAACGACTCACTCGGGCGCGAGATGAGTTGATCTCGGAATCCCGTGCCCAACGGTTACTTATCAAGGAACAATCAACCGCATTACGACGCGCGTTCACGGACGTGGAGCTCCAGGATTACGTCCCGGGGAGCATCAGAGCCAGCCAACTGGGCATAATTCCGGCTCACCATCTCCCCGTGACTGACGTTCTCTCATTTCCTCCTGTCGCTAATTCGATAGCTCCGGAAATCCGAAAATCTTTTCTGCGTTTAGGGCTTATTCTATCTTTTGTGCCTTTCATGAAAGGAAGAGAACAATAAAGTGGAGACTAATATTTATTTTATCCAATTCACTAAAACTTCTCGAGTCTTGGACGACCTCTATTTTCATTTCTTCTTGGGGGTTTACGAGCACATGGATGCTCGCGGTCGCCAATGTAACTTCGCTCTCCACCCGCATCTCTTTGGTAAGTATTCTCCGTGGGACTACCACGTTCATCCCTGTGGAGCTTTCACCCAGACGTGGGTCGTCTAAATTGTAGGATGTGTTGTATGGCGGAGCGTACCCGTCCATGCTCGGGATAACTCCGGTCGCGATTGCTTCGTTTATTTCTGCCAGATAGCGCTGAGCTCGTACCACTTGTTTGTTGGTCTGGCGCTAATATTTTTCTAGACGCGCCAGTAGGTATTCTGCTTGCCCTCGGATCCGGGCGCGATTTCGGCCGGGTTCTCTCTTTATGGCAATATAGGGAAGATCGACTTCTCCATGTTCCCGTTGAGCACCTGCGCGGGATTCTCTAACCGGCGAGATTGAGAACCCCGCGTCCCACATGGCTTGGCGACATCGTGCAGCAGAATGTGCGGGAAATCGCACCGTAATTCGAGATGCATCAATCCAGGAGTTGTTTGAAAAAGATGGGTAGAGATTATTACAATACTTCGTGGTTAATTAATCACGTTAAATGTGATATCGTTTAGAGCAGTTATTTGCGGATGGAGAGAAAATCGGCGGATCAGGGTGTGGCGTCGGAGGGGTTGGACGGATAGTTACAGGCGGTGATGGATGTTTGGACTGCATTCGACTTAATTAGCGCTAAGTAGTTGGGCTACCTTCAGGTTGATAATCTAACTCGGTGTGGGGGAATTTCTTTCCTCTGTATTGGTATTGGTCAAATTTCACTATTTTAATTTGTGGCACTCTTACATTACTTTGTATACTTCTCGGGAGACATTTGTCCTAATTGTCTTTCATTCTACTGACATTTTGAAATCACTTCATTTGTCAATTCATCATATTTTTTATAGTGGGGTGAACTATGATAGGACGACCTGGCTCGAAGTTTATTTGAAAACTCAATGAAATTTCAACTTTTCGAAATGAAAGAGTTCGTCTGTGAAATGTCGTCGTGGCAATGGCGAACGTGGCGACTGAATAGTTCATGCGGCGAATACATTTATTTCAGATTGGAGTAGCTATGCAAATTTCAGTGACGACCAATGACGAAATGATTTTTCGTGGATCCTGCGTTATAGGAAAACGAATCCAGGATGAATTTATACATATATTCATTTTATTCTAGTCAAGGCATAAAAACACAGTTCACGAATGAATTAATTGATTTATTAATCGAGTGCATAACGTTTCTTTATCAAGTTGATTCGGTTGTTTCTGTTAGAAGGGTTGTCCGCGTTTGGGCAGCTGGCAATTTGTCGTCATAATATTATTATCCCTGTAACACGGTCCTAGTATAAACATTAAAAATAGTTTTAATAATAGTTGATGTTTACCTTCCTGATCTTTCCGAGCTCTGTGGCTAGAGTCTCCGCGATTATTATTGGATCGTTCGTACTCTTGCTGTTCCTTGGAGTAATTCATAATTGCAAATAAATGACAATTGTTGTGGTGTTCCGATTTTATATGTCCCTAACTAGTGCCACGTCATGTGGGTGAGTGGTGGACATTTAGTGGTAATAATTATTATTGAATTTATTTTTGTGCCCTGTTATTAAAGTTCTAGTAATTCGATTTTCTAATTATTGATTTTTAGGTGGAATCGTCAATAATGTTTCTATTCTGTGATCAGAGATATTGTTCTGTGTGCTTGTCATGTAGTGGTTGCCATTATTTATTTATTTTCCTGACTGGAATTTTCTTGGTGATTTTTCTTATTTTCCACGAAGATTGTTCACGTGGCAGTTAAACTTCTATTTATAATGCCCTCATTTTCGGCAGTTTGGATATTATGTCGGTGGAATTTTTGTCATTTCGGTCTCTTAGGTAGCTTATTACTACTGCAGTTCGTGGATTCGACAGGGATGAAAACTGCCTCTCTCTATCCGAAATTGCATCATGTAACCGATATACACGTTCTCTGTGGTCTCTCTTAAAATGTAGATCGACAGTTCACTCAGCGGATATCTAAAGTCGGCAGTACGGATTGGAGTCTCGGGGTGTGGTCCTCTATCAACTGCGGTGTCTTCGTCAGCGACGTGTTCGCGTTTATGCACAAAGGGGGTAGGTTAAAATGCTGATCTTAGTCGCTTTGTTTGAATTCATTTTTATTATGTTGAATATTACTACTATCCAAATCCATCGTTCTTATTTATTTATTAGGTAAATTTGGCGTGGCTGATACTAAGCAACAATTAATCTTATTAGTGTCTAATGTTGCATTACACTAATTCTATGAGTTTCGTTACAGGCGATGGGCTCGCTAAATGAGAATTCAGTGCACTTTTTTTATCGTAGAGAGAGTCCCTTAAATTATTTATTTAAATTCCGAGTCAGTAGTTAAAATTTCGTTAAAATGATTTAATGATGATATTTAGTGCGATCCCTTATCGTTAAAGTAGTGTTGAACGTATCGGAGTTTTCGAATTTCAGAATTTACCTTTCCCACTAATGTGACCTTCACTATTTATGGCTAGGGATAACTACCGAGTACGTCACACGATTTTAGTAACCATTATGTACCCATGATCGAAATCACGTTGGTACTGTACACAATGGCCGAATGCCCTTCGAGCAGGTGAGCGCTATTGCTAACACTACTCCCCGAAGGACCTTCGTCTTCCCGGTTATCAGCTGCCGTTAGAAGGACTTACGCTTCCATCCATTAGCTTATCTTGCCTTTTAATCCCGGAGAGAAATTCATGGACGCTACTTAGGCCCCTGTACCGATTTATCAGGTTTTATATCTTTTATTCGCACCACACCTCTCATAGGCAAATTTATTTAATTTTAGTTTCAACATTGAAGAAGAAGAAAAAAAAATTTATATTACAGATAAATTAGATTAACAAAAAGGGATTCATGGTCATTAATAACAATTTGTCAAGGGTGGATAATTCAGGCGTGTTCTTCGATATCACCGGAGCCAGTTCGACTTCCCCATTAATTTCCCTCGTCGATGTCTGTCGGGAGATATCTCCGTTTTGCCGGCCTATAAGGCGGAGGATCTGCTGGGCGGTTGTCCTCTCTCCGAGTCGAGGGACCCGCTACTTCTTGGGAGGAGATGTCGTTGGATACTTCGCCTGTGAGAATGGCGATGTCCTCGGTGCCGAGCCCTAACTCATTGAGGATTTGAGTGACCGGAAGTGGTTCCGGATCCTCATCGACTAGATTGATGTGGATGGACTGGGCAGGTGATCGGAAAACGATGTTAGGGGCGTAACAGATATCGGGGTCGAGTTCCGGGAATTCAAATTCTTGGTATGGGGGAGGCATATCATCGATCCGGCAGGGGATCTCGGTAGGTTCAGCTTCTCTAATGAGTTCTTCCTCCCGACGACATCGATCGCGACGTCGCCGGTTTCGATTTGGCCGTCGCCGAGCCAAGTTCGCGACGGGATTCTCCGTGACTTCAGTAGGTGGTTGAGGGAGAGCTGGCGTTACTACGGGGATGGGGTTCTCTGGAGTTGGATTGATGGAGGCTGGGGGAGGAAGAAGGACATCTGTGACGGGAAGGTGATGGGCCGGAATGACATTTAATTGGCTAGCCCAGACACTCCCGGGACGTGAGTTCGGAGCTCAGCGTCCGTGAACGCCCGTCGCAGAGCGGTTGCTTGTTCCTTGATTAGCAGCCGCTGGCTGCGGGATTCAGCGATCAGTTCATCGCGAGCTCGAGTGAGCCGTTCGATCTTTTGTCTCAATGCCTTCACGGCTTCCGGTGGGGCCCAGGTGCCCTTTATTCGCCCGTACTTCGCGTCGAGCTCACTGTGCTTCTGTTTGAGCTCCTCGTATTTATGGCGGATAGCCACGATAGAGGGGGGAAGACGGGGTATCCTTGGTAGATTGTTTGGCTCTGCATGGTTATAGTTATTCATCCTAAAAATAAAAACAGGAAATTTAAAAGCGGGGTTCTCTGAGAGGTGGGGTGGTAAAAGGGGTATGGATCCATCAGGGAGGGACTTCGAGGGGGATTTTATAACTCTGTCCCTACTGTTACCACGAGTTCGTTTATGGTTAGACTTAATGGGGTTATTGAAACTGAGTCGGCTTATGTTGAATAATGGTTGTTAATATTAACGAAATTGGTATCCGAAGACTGCTAATCGCAGTGGCGACATCGTACAAATATTTGTTGGTTAGGCGGGTTGTTGTTATCGACTCTATTTCAATTACACTCCCTTGAAACGAAAAGTTACTCGGGGTTCCCCTTTAGTACGTTTATAGGTACGGCGTTCCCTGATAGAATCCACACTATCCGCGTCATCTATATTCACCTTAGGTTTAATTCGAGTCGAATTTAGTTGATAATTTTCCTCTAACATTCTGGTTTCTCAGGAAATTATGAGGCCTATTCTATATTTAAGTCATAAGTTTCATTACAAATTTTCCGTCGTCTGTGGAACTTCCCCAGCGACACATGTCCTGTTCAAAGTACATCTCGCCAATATTCTCAAACTGGGCCATGTTGGACATAGTATGATGTAGAACCTTTATTAAACCCTGGATGTATTCACCAGTGGTGCTGGAAGTTTACCGATTCTGGAATATTGTGGTTCATCGTGAATATTTTATTAAATTATTATTAAAATTCATCCCTCATTTATCATTATATTGACTTGCGAGTATCTTCCCGTATATTATTATTAAAATTTAATTGATTATTTGCTGTCGTATGCCCTTGCGAATAATTAATTTACCCCAAAGGAGAATATTTAATCACTCTAGGACATGAATGTCTTATTAAAATAATGCTACTAAATCGAAATATCTACACTTAACTTTTTACCAAAGAAAAATGTTTACAGTTAATAAGCTAATTTAATTATTCATAGTTAATTAATTGGACATAAATCCTTACTTAATAATGCAATTCAAATCACGACTGGGTTGGGTTGGTCGTTCCGTCTAGGCAAATCAGAGTATGTCCGTGATGCATATTACGTGGTTTGTGTGATTAATGTCTAGTTTATGTTCGAATACCTATCGTTCACTTATGCGTGACTACCATTATGGTACGTAGGTTTAGTATTATTGATTTATTTGACGATGTATCGATTTACTGTGAGTACAGATCTTGGAGTGAATTTTCGACTTGAGGGAGGGTAGATATTGAAAGTTTACGAGTTGATAATTTAGGATCCTTATGTACTGTCACTCCCGTTGAGTTATAAAATCTATATTTCGACCGTCGCGAAGCCTTACAACGACTCTGTTAATTTATTTGGTTTTCATACACTTGGATTTTATTCATACCACCTTTCTTACGCTTGGTTGTAATTATACCTTAATCCTGCTACCCATTCCTTATCATTTAGTCCGACAATAAAAATTGCTGTCTGATCTATTCGTGATCATTCTTAAATTCCCCCTGACTGTGTTGTCGCATGATCCTTGATTTTTAATCCGACTCGTTCCGGCCACTTTTCAGCAGCCGCCCCGAGTATACAACGGCGCCCTGCGTAGCGGTCCTGTGCATAACACCAGACCCGACTGCGGACTGCCGAGTGGTTCACGAGGCATGACCCGCGAGCTCAACTAAGGGTTTTCACCCACTAGCCGGCCCGAGATCCGTCCCATGAACCGTCTATTTCTGTACTAATACTATATATGAATTTAATAGGGGTCGGACGATACATAATAATAAAATTAGCATAGAAATGAACGAGACATTTAATTTTTAACCGATGAACATTATGATAAAAACATATAAAAGTTACAGTAAAATATGAGAACACAATAAACAAATGCCTTACGTTTTAAATTTTTGATTCCTCGTAAAGTTTGATAGTTTTAAATTGGCATAAAAGTTAAAAATAATGGAATTCATCACTGTATTTATACTATTTTCATGCATGTATGCGACCAATAGGCGATTTTCCGCCATTTTTTAGGGCTTTTTAATTATTTTATTACTTTAAAATTATTTTTATTATTTTTGTATATTTTTCTTTATTTTTTGATATATAATTTATATTAAATTTGAATTTTACTTTTATTATTATTTTCTTGTCATGTTATTTTTAGCTCTTTTTATTTGTTTTCTGGCCGCCACTTCTGCCTATGTTTTTTCTAAACCTTATTTTGCAAGGTTTTGGCAGTTTATTTTATTTCTTTGTATGTTTCTTTTTGCATCTGTAGGCATTTTCTGAATTTTAATTAATTATTTGTTTTATTTAATTTTTGTTATATTTTTAATTTGTTTTTGATTAATATGTTTTTTATTGATTTTTAGTATCTTTGTGCGGTGCATGTTTATGTACAGTGATTCGTTCCATTACTTCCACTCTTTGACTTTAAATTTTTATTTTTATTTTTTGTTTAAATTGTGGCTCTGAGCCCAACAGTAGCCTATATTATCGCCAATATTAATTCTCATCAGATCAATCTTCCTACTTCCAATCCTTGGGGGTTCATGATTTATTTTATGCGTGGGTATCGATTCTCGTCGCATTGTTATTCAATATTTTCTCTACTTCGGATATGTTCAGGGTTTTTATTATTTAGCCGTATTGTCGACTTTTAATATGATTATTTGTCGTATTTCTGTTTCACCAAATCCTCCAGATTTCTCGTTTATCTCTTAATTAACTTGTGGTTAATTCATTTCTTAATTAAGTTGGGGTCACAAATCTCTCTATGATATACTCGGGGATGAAGATCATTTGGTTCGCTATTATTGTAATTCTTGCGCTATTTTGGAGGATACTGCAACCGTTAAATTTCGTCTATCACTACTTAGGGTCTGATTTTATGTCGTTATTAAGAGTTAACTTTACTGAGTTTACCGCTTATTTAACTTATGAGTAGGAAACTTACACTATGGTTGGGCTATAAGCCATCGTTAAAACAAAATAAAACGACTATGAAAAATCATGTTTAAGAGTTATGAGAATGGCTATTATAACACAAGCACGCACCGCAAACAGAAATTAAAAATATAATAAAAACATTAAATAAAACAAAATAAAAAATAACATAATTAAATTAAAACAAATAATTAATAAATTTGCACGCAAAATACATAAAAAAATAAAGTAAAAATATAAAACCGCCAAAACCTTGCAAAATAAGGTTTAGAAAATACACAGGCGGAAGAGGCGACCAGAATAAAAATCAGCAAAAAATAAAAATGCGAATTTAATAAAATTAATATTAAAAAATTAAGAAAAATAAATAACAAAAGAGAAAAATATAAAATTAAATAAAAGCCATTAAAAAACCCGAAAAAATGGCCAAAAAAGATTTAAAATTCGCTGATTGGTCGCACACACGCACGAAAATAATATAAATATAACAGCTATTTTCATAACTTTAACTTTTCTAAAAACTAAAAAACTTTAGACTTTAAAACTTTAAATTTGTGAACTTTGAAATGTTCGAATAGTAAGATTGTTATTTTGTATTAATATATTTTTCATGTACCAATTATGGTTTTGATTTAAGTATAATTTTTTCATGGATGGCCGCGATACTTTTTAGTATCTGCG
Organism: Schmidtea mediterranea; assembly: GCA_022537955.1. Taxonomy (NCBI): domain Eukaryota; kingdom Metazoa; phylum Platyhelminthes; order Tricladida; family Dugesiidae; genus Schmidtea; species Schmidtea mediterranea. The sequence continues at coordinate 248,634,122 of CM039679.1, read as the reverse complement.
ACAGGTCCCCCTAAATTTAATTTTATATATTGATACATTAATTGTGGGGAATGGCAAAGCAATATTCGATTCCGGCAGTTAAGTTGGCAGGACGTCTACGTGTTGCTTTGTCACAAACCACCCTTCGGTGTCTGCCTAGTCTGGTCAGGTCTCGTTACACTGATCACGGGGTAGGACACCGTCGTAATTCACTGAGGCGGCCATTTTCAATGTTGGCCGGAGCGGTATGAGTAAAATTCGGGAAGCTCGCTATACCTAGGGGTTGACATTAGTAAATGTCTAAGTAATGAAATAATACTTTTTAAATGCCTGTCGAAAATCCATTACAGCACGGGAACGACTAGGGTTAAGCATAGGAACGAACGAATAATTCAATAAAACTGAAAATTTTTATGATTTAACTAATAAAAATATAGTTGATAAGTGATAAAACAAAATAAACGGATTGAGAATTCATTACAAATCAAAAATGACCGGAGCATCAATATTTTTCATTTTATCTAAAACGATTATTGAATATCAATTAGCAACAAATTTCGCCAACGAGCAACTCGCCGCCATAAGAAAACTAAGTTTGAATGTGATAAAAATTTGAATGGTTGAAAATTATTATTACCTTTTATTATATTTATTAATGTAATTATATAAATTTTTAATACGAAATTCCACATTCAGTTCTTTCCTGTTGATATTTGCACATTTATATTCTCGTCGCAGAGCCAGAAAACTTTTTCTATGAATTCGAATTACCTTTTCCCCAAACTTCACCAAGCCAAAATACCGACAATTGTTCCTTCCGACTTAAGCATCGAATGATCCAATCATATAGCCTGCCAAAAGCGATACAATAAATTATTTGCAGAACACGAACGCACGCTCGGTACGTGGTTCGCCCCCGAGGCTGTGAAAGCGCTCCATAAGCAAATTCACCGGCTAACTAGGTGCCGAGAAGACCTCATTGCTGAGAACCGAGTTCAGCGAATTATCATCAATAATCAGAGTGCCGTCTTGGTTGCCTGTTTCAATGAAACCGAGCTCACCAAACGATTAGCCGGCCGTGACTTGGCCCTAAAATTGAATCTAATTCCCGCCAGTCACATACCCGAAAAAGCCGCAACTAGTCTTCCACAAACTCCGAAAACCAGTAAGAAACACAATCCCAGCAAAAACCGACGTCGCCGTGAACGGCGCCAAGCTGAGGAAGTCACTCTATTAAAAAATGCAGCCCAGATCATGGAAGAAGCAGCCATGCTGGTTGCGGAACAGCATCTCCAATGTGTCAAATCTGACGAAACTTCGCCAAGGTCGCTGGCCCCAACGGAAATTTCTCCCCAGATTAACGCCAACAAAGTAGACGAACTCCAGCTTCGTTTGGATATATCTCCCGCACAAATCACGTTACTAACAACTGAAGAGAGCAGAAAATCGCCAACTTCTTTCGGGTACTGGACCGACGAGTTCGGGGATGAATTGTGTCATTCTGTGACACAAGTCGGTACCGCTCGAGTTAATCCACTTCGTAAAAGAACATTCCCCGTGGATATCGATGAGTGAAGCCGAGATATCCGTCGGAGTACTGTGATTGAATCCGACTCATAATAACTATACCGCTTATTTATATATTTTTTTTTGCCTTTTCTTTCGTTTATTTTGTAAATTTTAGAAAAAATAAATTCTATATTCATTGTAACTTTATTGTTATCTTTGAATTTTTCTATTAATAAATAATGAATGAATGTTTGTGGGTTTGTTTGGGTATAGAATCGTATTCATGAAGTTTAATGCATGCAAGAAGGGTGAATGGAAAAGTTATTTAACTAGGAATGTCGAGAAAAGAATAATTATAAATCTTGTAAAAACCTATTTGTACTTCCTACATCGAATATCTCGGTAATGAAAGTGTGTCTGCGGGTTAAAAAGGAAGTTTGCACCTTAAAAGACTTTATTCTTCCTTTACATTAAACGAAGAAGTTTGTTAAAGCCGAAAAACTGCCGACCGAATAATTAAACGAAGAAATTTTATAAAATTTTTAAATCTTTATATGTTAATTTAGAATTAGAGTAGATAATTTTAAACAAACTCTCGAGGTCAAACGAAACTCGTTTTCTGTATACAGAGATTCAGGGAATTTGACCACGAAATTTTCGATAATTAAAGAAATTAGATTTAAAAGCTCTTTAGGTAATATTTTCGTCGGATGAATTTCTAAATTACCATAGTTAAATTTTATTAATTTAATATTTAAAGTTAATGTTAATTAAACTAAATTAGTAAAAGACAAATAAGTGGCCAAGACCTTGGATAAATAAGTTTTCCGGCGATAATTTGCATTAATAGCTAGTATCGAACTAAATGAGACCTTAGGAGAACTCCACCCCGGACGCATACATGGGATCAATGGCAACAGAGGGGAGAGTATGTGTCAATATTGGGAAAAATAGAGGAGTGAAAGAGACGTAAGTCCTTCTATCGGCCGTCCGGAACCCGAAAGCGAGATTATCACAAGGAGTAGTCTTGGAAACGGGGCTCACCTGCTTGTGGACTCTCGGCTGCTGTATACAGTACCAACATGAGCTTGCTCATGGGTATACAGTGGTAAAGTACAAATTGTGAAGCGTCTGGGTGAGGTATGAATGACCCTAGCAGAGGCAAGAGTTGGTTGTGGAGATAGAGGAAAGTGAGTGAGAGCAAATTAAAACAAAATTAATTCTACCCAGTGCGCCAACACTATCATTTTTACGATAATTTACCCTTACGGTATCGATTTACTGATGCTGGTACTCACTCGTTAACCGGAGTTTTACATAATATTTCTAGGATATTAACTATTAACTTTACTGATATTATTGCTTATTTATTAAATAAATGATCATAGCAGTGATTTTTAGCACCCGTTCCCGTTATTTACACTTTATTTGACCTTAAGATCATTTTCTGTTAATGTTAGAATATTACGAGTGCCCACTGGACTACTCAGTGTGATGATTTTAGCCGAGAGTCATTTATCACTTTAGGTCGAATTTTTTAGGAAATGGGATGCAGGGGGGCAGCCAAAAGACTACTTCACCACTTCCCAATTTCCCCTATAACGGATAATATTGACGTTCCAGCTACTGCGTTCTCACGCCGTAGCCTTCACGGGCACAAACTATTGGCGGACTTACACCGCACTTACACAGTTTGGTTGGGGTGTGTATATTTTATTGTCTTGCGGTGATGTGTCGGCTGTGGGCCGGAAAAATTTCGACATGAATCATTTTATTAAAATTTTTATTGAATATAATTGGCATAATAACTCGTTTGAATCATAATTGGCATTCATCATGTTACACATCTCATATTCAAACCTTTCCCCACGCTGACACCTCAAACAGAGCTTATATGAGGTTGTCTGGGTGCGACGTGGAGAAAGTTTTCCAAACGTTTCTTCACTCACATTGAAAAATATAGTAGAAATTGGTTACTACTGGCTAAGACTGGTTGATTTTTTGTTGCAAAACTGATTCGAGTTTTCTTAAAAAAAAAAGATTAAACCTTTGTTAGAATGAATCGGCATATATACCTATTGTATGACCCTATCCTTGCGTGTTAAATTTGATATAATAAAACAAAATTTGACCTTGTGATTTTCTAGTATATTCTAATCTTAATTTTATTATCTTCGTGATTTAATTTGACAATTTTTTTTAAATTTTTTAATTGAATTGTTTCTAATTCAAATTATTTAATTTAAGTTCCATTTTCATGGACTTTCGCTTTTTTTGTAAATTTCTCAAATTTCGGTCAAATTTTCGTGTTCTCTTGTTAATTTTATGTTTCTTTCGTGCGGATCTTGTTGCACTTTGTTATTATTTTAATTTACTTTTATGTTTTTCAATTTTATATTTAATTAATTTTTATCTCGTATTTTAGCATGGTTAATTGATGTTTTATGGGTCTGAGTTTAAATCTGCGTGTTGTTGTTGCGTGCTGTTACCGATTCATTGAAACAAAATCGTGTCCTGGCCCAACAATGGAAATACTAAACTGTAAAATTATAAAATAGGTTATATGTAAAAATTATTGAAGACAAAATTCACGTATTTTTTATAATTTCAACAGATTATTTCGTTCAATTTGAGGCTCTATGCACACACCTAGTGTCCTATGCTTAAATGCGACACTCATTATTTTGAAACTTTAATACATATTATTTTCTTATGTTTATTTTATAACTGAAAAGTAATTATAAATTTTAATTTATTTATGAAGTTTTCGAAATTTAAAATGATATCATTTTTTAACTAGAAACAATTTGATAAATATTATAATTAAATTTACATAATTTGTTCATTCTAATTAACAATTAATACTATATAAATAATAAATTTTTGTGTTAAATATGGATCTTATAAAGATTATTTAAATATAGAGTAGCATTTAATTTTTAAACTTTAGATTTTTTTCATTTTCTGTAAATAATGATGAATATAACTGAAAAAATTTCTGAGATTAAAGATTCTTCTATGAATCTCAAACGAGCTCCAAGTGCAGGTACAGTTACATCAACAACTGATAACTTAATGTGGGAACGAAGCCAAAGCGATGTCAATCTCAATCTCCATAAAGAAAGAAAGTAATCGTTGACTTAATCAATGTCAATCAATATTTAGTACAAAGTTAACTTGATAGATCGGATAGTCCAAAGGTATCAGACAATTCTCGGGTTTATTGGGATTTATCACGAGTCGATAGAACCGATGGAGGCAAAAATGAATCCGTAATTGAAAGCGTCATATCGAGTGGAATTGTCAATTCAACTGGAATTGGAGGTTTTCAAATTTCTCTTGAAACCATTCATCAGCATGATGAAATGTTTGAAATAGATTCCAGTAATGAAAGTTTGACTTCAAGTTCATTTGTTGAAACGAATTTATCTTACCAAAAATTGGGTAAGTTTTTACCCTTACATTAATGCTAATAATCTTTTTATGATTTTACTTAAGTTTATTAATGAACTATTTTACATTATTTAAAAAATTAATTTTGAAGTCTACTTTTTATATTGACTTACTCTGAAACACTTTATTTATTAAAAAAATTTAAATAAAATATTTAAAAATTTTATTGTATATTGACAATATTCAATTTAATTGTTGAAAATGTTAAATTACTTTTAATTTAATTGTTTTTTATTATCAATTATTAAATTATTTTACTTAAATGTATCATAGTTTCTTTAATTTATGTTTATACTATTTACTTTTTATCTTGTAAAATTTAATTTAAATTTCATATCTAATTTTCTATGTAATATTTTTAAAATTAATAGATTTTAAATTAAATTTTCGAAAACAATAATTAATATTGACAATATTTATATAAATTATTTTAGCAATTAAAATTAATTTTTAAATTTATTAAAATATTATTATAATATTTATTTATACACTACAAATATTTTAAAATGTATTTTGAATTTTAATTTTAAAATTATAAAACTATTATAATTTTTTTTTTTTGTTAATATTTTTATTTTGAAAACTTACTAATTTTAATTAATAAAAATTTTTATTTAAAAATTTATTTTTTATTTTAAATTTAATTATTTAAAAGGTTTTGTTATTTAAAAAAAATATTTTTATAGTAATTTAGATGAATATTATTTAAAATTTATACACTATTATTCTTTTTAAAAATTATTATTTAAATTTTTTGACAGTTGTAAATTTATTTAAAAATATTTATTTAAAAAATAGTTTTTCATAGTCATGTTAATAATTCTAAACTTTTTAGATTCAAAATATAATTTTAAAAAATTTAAATATTTTTATTAAATTTTATAATATTCAATTTATTTATTAAATATTAATAAATTTAAAAAAATTTAAATTATTTTTTAAAAATATATTATTAGTAATTTTGGAAATGTTTTCAAATTAAAAAATTAAATAATTATATATTGACAATGACAAGTTAACCAATAAACTGGACAATAATGTCTCATTATTATTTTGATTCATTCTCTTCGTTATTTTGAACATATTCTATGTATTATCGCTATTCTGCACATAATTTTTTTTCAACTTTATTTTAAAATCTTCTAATAAATTTTGAACGAATTTCTAAAGTGAAGATGTTTTTTTACCGGTAATGACTATAAATTACTGTAAAGTTTCAATTTATTTATTATTCCGTTCAATTTTGTCTTTCTCTTGCGTCTTATTTATTTGATTTATGTTTTTAAATGAAGTTTGAAATTAAAATCAATTTCCTATAGTAAGCTAGCTACAAAAATAAAAATTTTGAAAATTGATTATTTTAATGATCCAAAGGAAATAAAAATATAAAATTAAATAAATAAGATACAAGCCAAACACACTAATTAAAAGAATAATAAATAAATTGAACCATTACAAGGACTATATCTTCATTAATTGCCTGTTTTCTGATTTTTTTTATATTATAATTTTTACACCAATTCGCTGTTTAAACTTCAAAAAAGAATTTTAATAATTTTGCTTTAACTACTATGTTTAAAATCGTTTCCCCTTAAAATATCAAGTTTACATTTATATAACAATGATTTACATTTAATCATTAAAATAAATTTATATATAATCATTAAAATTAAATGTATATTTAATCATTAAAATTAAATTTATCTTTAATCATTAAAGTTAAATTTATCTTTAATCATTAAAATTAAATTTATCTTTAATCATTAAAGTTAAATTTATCTTTAATCATAAAAATTAAATTTATATTCAATCCTTGTTTGTAATATACGCTATTTGAATCAGCAAACTTTTTCGTCCGATAAGCACTAGCATTATATAGTCAATTTTTACGCCAACGCAACTATCTTCAGTTCTCTTTTTCTTTCTGACATATGATAAGAAAAATTTAAATTTAAACATGACTTCTCTTCTATGGCTAAATTTTTTTAGTTTTTAAATTCTTTTGCCAAAATATAAAAACCCGGTGTGACACATTATAGTTGCTTCTACACAAATGACCAAAAACATCTCACTATATAAATCATCAGCACTATAATAAACTTAATAATAAAAGTCAAAAACTAAAGTGCATTGACGCATTTAGCATTCACTTCATTGTATGAATAAAATATAAGCTTTCAGGTTAATAAGTTGTTCTTAGAGTAATCAAAGATTCACTTTGTTATTGTATAAATTGCTGTGAGAGATAATTTACTCACGGTTCAGAACTTTCGTTGATAATGAATAAACTTTCTATTAGATTTAATTTCAATCATGTCAAATGAAATCCAAGAAAACACATTCTATAAAATCAGTTTAAATTTTAGGCAAACAGTTTTTCTAAAAAATTAATTTGAAATTATACAATGTGAGCGCAAAATACAGAATTCATACTTTCACAAATGTTTTTGGAATATATTTCTGATAAATAAATTCGTGTCATACTAAATAGTCATTGAAATTATTTAATTTACCATACTCCTGCACAAATAATTTTATTTCCATTTTTAAGTCGTTTCCTCTTTTAGTAGCTTTTTCCAAAAAATTAAAGGCTTTCTTTCTATACCTTTGATATCTCATTTATGAATTTTTGTTCTGTGTCAAAGTTTATTTCTTTAAATTTTGATCACGACGCGACTGAGTCCATGAGTTTGACACATACACTGTTCTTTTAATTTCAAAACACTTCTATATAAATCGACCCTGAATTTAATTGCAAAACTCTTTTCTCATTACACAATTTTTGTGAGATTAATATTTCTATGAATAATTAGTTATTGATGTAATTAATAAAATAATATTAATCAATAATTAATTATAAGTTTGTAAATTAATTACATCATTACTGATTATTATAGGATTTTATTGGTGAAGATAATTAGAAAATAAACTTTTAATTTCAAAACATTTCTGTAGAAATCGACCCTGAATTTAATTGCAAAACTCTTTTCTCATTACACAAATTATTATGTATCATAACTTTGAAGTCATATATTCATAAGTTTCCGCCTCCAATAACCAAACGAAATTTATTGCGATAAATTTCAGAGAATCAATTTCATAACCGACCGAATTCACACACTTTGAATTCCGGGATCTCTTCTATGGAACAGTTGCCAAACTATTCTCACAACAAAAGACACCTATCTGAAGTTGAAATCCGTAAAAGTTGTTCAGAGTTATCCACCTCATTCAAATTAAAATCGACTGGGGTCACCAGTGTTAATGAAGTTCCTGAAACCGATCAAACAAAATATACCAATTCCAATTGTTTGGTTTTTGAAAATCAAATCGGATTCCCGAAAGATTCCTTAATGAGAAAGCCTCCGTTACCTTTCGAAACCCAGAGTTCAAATTATTTTTGTGAATCTGATTTCGATGACAGCAGGGAACAGATTCCAAATTATCAAGTTAAATTAAAACTCTTACAAGACGAGTTTTTCGATCTCATTCAACAATTAGATCTCCAGAAGTACACAGAATTCGAGTGGCCATCCGAAGATGTTATCAATAATAAAATACAAGTAGAAATTTTTTTTATTAAAAATAATAAAATTTTAAAAAATAAATCATAATTTCAATTATAAAATCTAAATAAATTTTTTTTAATAATAATTACAACAAATAATTAAAATATTTAAAAAATAAAATAAATAATCAATAGGTTTGTTTTAAAACCTAAACAGAAATTATTAAAAATAAATAAACAAAATATCAAAAGAATAAACAATAAATCAAATGTTACCAAAAATGCGAAATATTTTTACAAATAAAATTAGTAAAAATATAATTATTTGATAATATTTTTTTTTAAATCTAAAACAAGTTAGTAGAAAAGTATCGTAAAAACTTTTAAAAAAATTTTAAAAATTAATTAAAAATTTTTTATAAAAATAAAAAAATGATTTATAAGATTTAAACTAAAATAAAAGGGAATCACTTGAAAAAGGCTGTGCCGAAAATTCGTGAATACCTTAAATAAATATGATTTACAGTCAAATTTTGTAGAAAATATTATGTAAAATAAATGGAATATTAAAAAAAATACTTAAAAATAACAAAAAACAAATAATATTATTAATTTAAATTCCCCATTTTTATATTGATTTAAAATTTCATTTTATCACGAAATTATTTAGAAAATTTCTTCCTATATTATGCTTTTATTATCATTAGTAAGTAGCAAACTAAATTCTTACAGATAAATTCCTTTCGAAATATGTTCGTTGTTTTCGCACGATACATTCTATGTCTTTCACTTTATTTCTGCTTACTGGAGAAATGGCTCGATGAGAAAATAAATAAACTGAAGAGAAATTTTTTCACAAATTTTTGAATTAATAATTTGATTAATAATTTTAAGATTAAATATAAATTATAATAATTACCTTTTATTATTATTATTATTATTTATTATTATTATTGTTTGATAAGTAAATAATAAAATAAGGCCTTGCTGCAAAGTAATAATTATATTATTTAATTATGTGATATTTTAATTTATACTGCTACCAAGTAATCACGGTTTTATTATTATCTTTATTTATTATTATCATTATTATTTATAATTATTACTGTAATAATAATAATAATAATAATAATAATAATAATAATAATAAAATAATAATAATAATAATAATAATAATAATAATAATAATAATGGTAATAATAATAATAGTAACAAACTATTTTAGGCCAATTAAAGTTTAAATTTATTTCTAATTGAAAATAAATTTTTTATATTTAATTTTAATTTCTAAATAAGGTTATTTTATTTATAAACAATTAACGTTTCAATAAACATTCCGAAAAGATGTTTTGACACTTCGCAATAAATGAAAAAAGTGAGTACATCTGATTCGGTTTTTACGCGACAGATATGTTCAGCCTAAACTCGCGTTATAAACTATACAGTATATATATAGAAGGCGAGGATTACTTCTACAAATTAAATATGAGCTGAAATATGGTTAATAAAGTTTAATGCAAATTAATCTTTTTTACGTTCTTTACGAACATTTTTATTTGGAAATTTCATTTTTTATACATTTTAGTACAAAAACAAAACAATAATTAAAAAATAATTTTGGATAAAACTGTTATTTCGTAGGAAAGAAAATTACTCAAATTCATAATTTTGGAAAAAAAACCATTGATAATTTGATAACAAATAAAAGTTCATTTATAAAATTAATAAAAAATATTTATATTTATATCTTTAAGAATTTAGAAGAATTATGAAAAATCATAATTTTAGGTCAAACAAACAAAAAAAATTTTATATTTTAGGTCAAGAAAATGACAAAAAATAAATAAAGTTTGATAAAACAACAGAAAACTCAATAAAAAATTCATAATTTAGTAAAACAAAACAGCAAAACATCGTTAAAATAAATTTTTAATCAGTCTCACATTCTGATGATACACTCATTCGTTTATGAGACATTCATGATTTTTTTACTAAATATTTTTTAAACCTCGTTAAATCAAATCAGATCGTGTTTAAAGAGAATATATTAGTTTTTTAAAAATCGCGTTAAAACAGGATTAGGTGTACATAAATTTGTATTGTGTAGGATAAGAATTTATTTAGTCGCAAAGAGAATAAATGAGATTTTAAAAATGTATTGCATTTATTTACTCATATTTTTTTCATAAAATTTGATGAACATATCTAGGGAATGTGGCAGAATACTTGCTGAATTCTCTTTGATCTTCAAAATACGAATTTACAAACAATATTTCGTTTTATTTCTTTAATATTAATGTATTTTTCCGACATTACATTGTTTTCCTTGATGTTGTTTCATTAAATGTGATTTTTTGTATTACAAACATAATTTCAAATATGAATAAATTAGATTTAAATTGAGAAACAAAATTTGAAATTAAATCAAAAAAGCTATTCCAGGTCACATTATTCGATTTAAATTTACCCAACTATTTGTATAATAAGTTAGCTATGAGGTGTAAACACTAAATTACAAAGGCAATAAACCTACAAGTGATCACATAAAAATCATGTACACCTAAGTGCAATAAGTATTGTCCTTAATCACAATAAATAATAGCCTCAATTTTATAAAAAAACTAACCAATAATAAATGTGTGTGAGTCTTTAGTATAATGGACAAGGAATAAAGTCCTTTGGTAAAAAGTAATGGCCAGTAATATAGAAAAATAAAAAAATGTAATGATAGAAGAAAAATAAATTTATATTGACAAACACGGTACACAAAATTTCTATAATAAAACTCACATGCAGTGACACAATAAGTATAAAAAAGGAATTACTGATATTTTCAAAATATTTCTTGAAGTTTCGAGTTCACTAATCATTCCAAAAAAACGACTATGTAAGTTTTTTAGTTAATTTGTTTTTTGGAAGAATTTGAGCTGAAATTGCTGACTTTTATATAGAAAAATAATTACATAAACTTCTAATTAAAACCATATTTAAAGGTCTCGTCACAGTTATTCATAAATGAATTAGCAGAGAAGACATGTAGGAAAATAAATATTTTAATAGATGGCAATTCATTAATTCACAATTATTTGGTCAGCAAATAATAGGATTGAACATTTGCATCAGACTATGATGGATTAGGAAGTCATATCAAAAAGTTCTTTTTAAAATGTTTGAAAAATGAAAAGTAAAGTATTGTTGTGTATATATATATCTTACTTTCATTGTTACTACAAATATAACAAAAATTAAAACACAAATCTAGAGATCCATAAAATTGGTAACAGACTTCCTATCAGGTTTTCACATACAATACAAATACACATCACACTATAGAAAGTGTATGATTCGTTTTAGATGAAATTACCCGATCAACATCAAAACAATTGCATATACTTAAAGATTTCTGTTTAAGATTTATTACATGAGTTTATGGATGTAGTATCTTTGTTTATTCTTTGACAGTAAATAATTTTCCTATTCAGATCTTGTCTAGATGCAATCAAATGCTACGTCAGGCATGGATGATGCCTAACATAGGCCGCGATTACGCAACTTCATTGTGTGACATAATCCGACAGGAAGGACTTTTGAATTATCTGACCCACTGTATGACTCATGCCGGACAAGTTGCCAATGCATTTGATCGCGGCACAGAGCCCGATCTCAATTATATGTCCACTAAACGTTTGTTTATTTTGTCAGCAGCTGAATTGTATGGCCAGGTGAGATAGTTGTTATTAATTGAAATCAGAAATATATTAAATGTATTTAATAATAGAATAAATTATATTTAAATAGGAAAATAGCAACATATGATTTTGCTAGTGTAAATTCGGAATTTTTATGAATCAATGATTTTTTCTACAAATCAATTAATCTATAAATTAATCAATATTTATATAAATTGATCAATTTTTGTATAAAAATCATTATGTATTGTATTTTGGATGATGAAAATCAGAACCTTGAAAATTTCATAATAACAGCTGATACATAATAAAAGTAGGATAAACAATTTATTCATTTAATGCGTCCGAAATTGTTTTGGAATCTATATAACTTGAAGCGTAGTCATGAAGTTGCGGGAATTTTATTGAAATAATTCATAACACTTGCCATGAATTCTAAGAAATTCAGAAGTCATTTTAGTAATTGTTTGTAAAAGTTTTTTCTAGTTAATTTGTTTAGATACAAATAATTAAAATAATCCATTATAATTATTAACAATTTAATAAATTTTCACAATGACTAGATTTTTTTTCCATTTTACAGATTTAAAAAACAGTCGTAATAAAAATACTGATTAAGAAAAATAATGATTAAAATTGAAAAAAATTTAATTGATTTAATAAATATCAATTAAATGATTGTTGTTTTATGTTATTGATTGATGAAGTTAGTTGAATTCATTATTTAGCGAAAGAATTTTCTCAAATATAATATTTGAAGAAATTTTTAAAATAATCAATATTAGCATTTAAATAATAAATGTATTCTAACAATATGACAAATCTACTAAACGGTTTTTTTTCTTTTATGGTCTTGCTCCTACTGAAATTCCTCTTATTTCTTTACTGAATATCCCGATACTTGATTTAAATTATATTTGTTGCAATTTTTTTTAATTTTAAAAAGTGGATAACATGAAACTTTCAGATTTGCAATAAAAGCTATTTTGTAGATCCAAATCCCAAGATCCCAAGGCTAATTGTGTGACATAAAATAACACATCGCAGCGTGAATTTTAGATTTACAAAAACCCACTTTAAGTTTTCTATTACTTTATATTTACAATAAAGACATTCAATTTTTTTCACAACATAAAATACATTTAAACATAATTAAAAAATCAATTTTGCAGAACAACTAATTCATAGTTTCACTTAAATTACAAATTTACTCCATCGTTTATTATTGATATTTAAACAAAAACAATTTAAATATTTCATCATTAAAAATACATGTAAAAACAATTTTATTTTAGTTAATATTAGTTTTTTCAGGATTGGCTAATGTCTAAAATTTACAAAAAAGCATTATTTTCTCATTTATATCCCATTTGTACACAGTACATTTATATAACTCTTCCCACTATACTGACGTACAAAAGCTCTTCCGTGCCCTTTCTTATATCTTAACCAATTAAATATAGGAAGCATAAGTAAAGCAAATTTTGAGCAATAGCTGTATAATTCTGTTTAGTCAAAGATGATTTCTGGGCGTGGAAAAATAATTTCACAACAGATTCCGCCATATCAGTTAAAGTATGCGGGAAAATTTTTTTTCATAACTTTCGGGTTATATTGCACATATGTAACACCGGGCTACGACGAACGATGGTAAAAAATGCAGTAAACCTTTGGGATCAAAAACAATATATATTCGTTTAATAGTAACTAATAGAAACTGAGAATATAAACTGATGTGGTTAAAGCTATAAACAAAATTAAAATACGATTGACAGAATAATCCTCAAAAACAAATCAAGTGGTTGTGTTGTAAATTATATTATAAGTGTTATTTTACATTACGCTCGATTACTGTTTGCAGCCATTAAAACCAATTCAGAACAACTGACACACCTTCATACAGATTTTTTGTAAATTAATTTTATAATAACCTCGGATGGAAGACATAACTTTGATATCGTCAACTATATTAGATGGCGTGGTAGTAATATTATCAGTTCCAGAAATTTTTAATTGTGGCGTTTCAAGCTTCCTGAGATGCATGATACACTATTTCCAAATTTAATTTGCTAAAACATGAAATACTATGTACACTGCCTGGTGCAAGAATTTACCTTGTCAGTTGTATACAGTCAAATTCACATGGGAAATACATTCGGATTTAATTTAACCCATGAAATTCATACAAAATTATAAACATTTAATTGAGTATTGAAGTATTTCCAGGCTGAAAAAACTCATAGAATTTCACGTGAGTTTGATTTAAGATTGTTTGCTTATATCACATTTGATTTCAAAACGGTGTATATCTTACATTCTATACAGATTCTCTTTTGAATAAGCACATTTTGAATGATTAATTATATGCAGAAACAGATCTACAGAGATGTGTGGTAGAGATATAGTGCTGTTTTTGGAAACGTATGGATTTTCAGAGACTACCTCATCTTCCACATGAGCACCCATTCGCAAAATCTCGTATTTCACACATCCACATCAGTGCCGACGTAATACAATGGTGACCAATTATTTACAATTTTTATTTAAACCATAAATTTTATCAATTTATATTTGGTATTGTCGTTACTTGGACTGTTTTACAAACATCTTCCCGAATTTTTGCTGATAGATTCCGTAAGATGATAATTGATACTTGTCATTTTCGTTAAAGTTTGCATCATCATGAAAGAACAGCTAATTCAAAAGACATTGTTTGGATAATCAAGAAATCAAACGTTTGCAAGTGTTTGGCGCATTTTCTAGGGTTTTGTTGATAAATGATTCTCCAAACATTTGAAACCGGAATGGTTCACTTCCTTGACATTTCTCGAAAACAAATTTTTGAATTTCTTTCCATATCGCCAGAGTAATCGCTTCGTTGTTACTTTATACGGCAATGCCTGACCACTGTGGTTCTTCCATTAAGGCTTTATTTGTTCCTCGTCCTTAAAATTTGATTGACAGCTTTATATGTTTTCCAATCAAGAAATACTTTTAAAAAATCTATCAAGAAATTGTATTATTTACAGACAAACATTTTGAAATAATTTGATTCACTTCATCGAAACATGTCAAAAGGATTCCTTATTTTTCAACTAGAAGCGATAATATATCGAATCTAACATAGGGGTGTAAAATTTCTTCAATCAACATCCTTCTTTTTTTGTTCTGTGGTACTTGTTTAGGACGCTATTGAATCTTGAGGAAAATTACATAGACAATTTGAGCTATATCAATAGGAAGGTTAAAGAGGTTGAATGAAATAAACTTTCATTTTTCACTCAAACCATACAAATCCTAAAATAGTTTTCAAAATATTAGGATTTGAACTATAAAAATCATAACTAGAATAAACTCATTGGGATTTGAGCCCGGACTTTGTTACACGTGTATGTTTCTTAATTTGATTTATGTGACTGTAAGAAACACTTATTTTTTACTATTTACCATCATTTGTGTATGAAGGACTAAGTACGCAGCCCAGTTATTTGTATGAAAATTGGGCACATATACTTAGAGGTTAAAGGTGTTTTTATCGTTTCAAAGGTTTGATAGTTAATTTGTATCATTCCACATAAATCGTTGGCTAAATTTTACTTGCTCCTATTAAAATAAACACAAAACAAGATCTGAGTACTTGCTGTCCTTGGGTTCAGTAATGGTTTTGTGATGAAAATTACCGTCCCTCTTTTATTGACAGTATGTTTTAAATGCGGTACAATTCCGTGCCTTTTTCATGTTTTATTAATCGGTTTCATATTGAGATTCACGTAATTGTCGGCAACCCAGTTATTATACGGACGTAATCGCCCGATCTGTGATCCCATAAATCGCATTTGCATTGCCTGGTAAATGCACCGACCGCACTGATTCATTCAATGAAATCTTTCCCACGGCGTAAGTCGCTAGTGAATTCTCGCAGCAAACAAACTGGATTTAATTTATTGCCAAATTCAAGAATTTCTATTAGATAAAAAGAAAATATACTTTGAGAAATATTGATTTTTTCGTGTTATTTAATTCCAGTTGCCGCTGAAAATTTCCTCTAATTACACTATCTGATTTTCCAAGGCTGGCATATATATAAAATATATATATATATATATATTGGCAGTGAATTCTGATTGGTCGATATTTCTGTGAAATTTGGATTATTCTAAAACGGGTTTTCAGCAGATTTTCCCCATTATTTTCCTTGAAACAAATAAAGCCTTAATAATTTGAATATTAATTATATTTATTTATTCTGTTTTGTTTTATGTGAAATAAAGAGTCGTATGAATTATCTATTAGGCCCCAGTGTTTGATGAACAATATAATATTTTTTTCACAATCGGAAATTTTATTATTGAAATTCAAACACATGACCTACGAAATTTTAACTTCAACTGTTTGGATTTCTCCTTTAATTCTGAGAAGATAATTTCGCTTCCTGATTTCATTTATCTTCATTTCGTTTTTTAGACTTTGGAACAGTATTGAGATTAGAACACAAATTTTTCGACTCTCTTATTTAAGTGTTTTTGATTCATGTTCTTTTATTGTTAGAAAGTTAAATATTGTAAATATGGATTGCTACGCTATCTGAAGCTCCACAATGAAGAAAGGTGTGAGACCCGTCTGCATTCTCACTTAGTTAACTGAAAAAGTGAAAACCAAGACCTTCGCAAAAGTATTTAAAATACTATTAAAACTGCATTGACTACGATATCTTTATAATGGATCATCAACTATTATCATCATTTTCTGTGGTTAATTTTCATCGTTTACAAAAGGTTCTTTTGGTCCAACTGTTGACATCCGGATTTGGCTCGGTTAATAATAAGTAAGATCAAAATAAATGAAAATAATAAGGCACTCGATCTGGGTTATATTCTGGATGATGTATAACATCGACGCGTAATTCTTTGATCTTCTGTATCGTCTTTTTCAGTATGTGTTTTCTTGTTTTCTTGCCGAAGTAATAAATATGATAACCATGAGCACTGAATTTCTTACTTCAGCCATTTTTGTTACTGTAGGAAGTGGAATTAACGGAATTGACTTCAGGAATGAACTATAACTTCATTATTTCACAAACATCTCCTGATCTTATGAAATCCATTAAAGTTTAAAGTTGAATCTCCGGCTTTTCCTTTAGTTATTTGATGTTTTGTAATTGAATGAAATCAGTAAAATCCTCATTTCATCTGTAATAACCAGTTATTTTATTTTAACTATCGATTCTCCTACTATATTTAACTTTCTAAATACCTATATATGGCTAGCGGCCAATATTTAATTCATCCTTTAAAGCAGGGTTTCTTAACCGGTGAGGTATACCTCCCTTGGGGAGGTATACTAATGTGTTGGGGAGGTATGAGATTTTGTTTATTTTTGTTATGTTTTTTTTTAAATTAAAAATTAAAATTATTTACATTATCAGTATGAATTAAATATGATTTTTTTTATAAATATATATTAAAATGGTAAAAATAAAATAATATATGTAATGTTGGTATACCACTAATTATGTTTCTTATCTTTTCTTAAAATAAATTAATTATGCTGGAGGTGAGAACATAAAATTAAATATTAGGTGAGGTATGAAGTAAAAAGATTAAGAACCCTGCTTTAAAGTATTCGTAGAAAATACACTTTTAGAGAAAATAAATTTTCCTATAGTCCTATATATAGGAAACCTAGTAATTCATTACTAAACAATGTTTTGATGAATAAAAATGTGTTTTCATGTTCATAAGATTATTTATCCTAATCTTTTTACTTATTCTGAAATCGGTTAAAATGATAATATTCATGTGTCAGTGTATTTCTCTACCAATCAAATGACGGTGACCAACTGTAAATCAAATCATTTCTAAGGTAAATCCTCGAACACATCTGCAAATTTTTCTTTATATCAGTCTTTTAAAGAATCTTAATTTCTTTCAAAACTTAAATCTACTTCGATGAACCTCTTTAACCACTTCTCAACTGTCGAAAAATTATAAAAAGTATTAGCTTTCAATGTCAAATATATAACTAATAAAACATAAATTTTGTCACTCCAATATTAATTAAATAAAAATTGCAATATTTATACAGAGACCAATAGGATAGATTGCGTCACATTAACATTCAATATTCACAGACTAATTATAAACATCTGATAATGCTTACGGATGGCTAAGAATTATGCCATATTCTAATAGATAATCTAATTCCTTCTTGATTAAATTATAGAAGGAATTTCTACTTGTTATCCCCACAACAATAAAAATTTAATCCTACCGAAAAATTAAAACATCATTTAAGTTCTTGGAATTTTCAATGTTTTTTCTTGTTGATTATTATTTTTCATTTTTCAAATAGATTAGATAAATTTAATTTTCATATTTATTAATATTTGAAAAGGAACCAAGTCGATGTAGCGCATTGCACAAATATAAACGAGGGCAAAATATATTGCTTGAAATTTCCACGATTTCCATTGGTTGGATTTCCATCTGTGAATAGCATTTTTCCTGCCATCGGTGAATATTAGAATATTGACAATTAATCAATTCCTGCCCAATCAATGCATTATCTGTCTTTGATTCCAGTCTGTGGATAAGTTGTCTGGGTTTCCAATACCATATTCTCCCATCTGTTATACACACTAACGTCGATTATACGCTAAAAGGCCAATTTTAATGATAATGTGTATCATTTGGTCCTATATATATATATATATATATATATATATATATATATATAGTAAAAACTAAATATAAATGGAAATAACTTAGTGCATTTATAGCTTCACATTTATTTGATGAAACCAAAAATATTTAATATATGCTTTAAATAGAAATACCTTCATGGCCCTCTGCCAAGCTTATTAATTAGGCCAATAATTTTCAATCTTGGTTTCAGAGGAGAATTTATTACAAGTAAAAATTTAAAAAACACTGCCGAAATGTTTTCAAAACCTCAAAAATTATAATCGAGTTACAAAATATTATAATAATAATAATAATAATAATAAATAAAAATCCACAATGTGAAATTTGATATATTTTTTATCTGGAGACAAAATTTTTCTTGAATTGATCTCATTTCCTCTATTTTTGAAATCCGAATATCAACTTACACTTATATTAAAGTCAGTTATACCTATATCAAAACCTTTTGAAAAAATCTAAATCTTATAAATAAAATTATTTTAGAGGACTTGAACATAAACTATTAGCTTGAAGTGCAGGCAAAAAAAGACCTTAGTGATTCCAATTTTCTTTTTCATGGAAATTGAAAGAAATATAAAAAATAATATAAACATATTTCGTCGCGTCTATCCAATTGTAATCGACCTTATTATAAATTATAAAATAAACTAATTATACCTTTTTGATTTCAAATGAGTTTAATGTTACAGATTTTAGAGATATACTCTAGCTAAAATGAGCAAGTTCAAATTACTAATTTATTATTATTGTTGGTGAATTTATTAAGGTTTATTTTAATTTATTTTTCTAGTGTTTATATATGACTGTTACCTAAACGCCTTCAAGATTATTATTGTCTTTTTTACCATGCTGGTACTGTACACAGGGGTTGAAAATCCATGAGCAGATGAGCTCTATTTCTAAAACTATTCATGATATTTTCACTTTCGGGTTCCTGAATTCCGATGGAAGGTCTCACGTCTATTTCTTTCTATACCCTTGTTCATACTTGTCTATTTCTACAATTCTTATGTCAATTTGTCATCTTTATCCATTATTTATTAAGGTATATTTAAAAAATTTGAGTAGCGTTCCGCTATTATTTTATGGAAAATTTCCTATTCCATTTGTTTAAATACTTTTTTAACTGCACTTTCTTTCTAGTTTACCTTTTGTCTTTCCATGTATTTTAATTTGACAAAAAGTTCATTAACTACCGGTACACTTCCCTCATTTTATCGTGCCTACTACGACTGACGTTACCCTTAGGCACAGTAGGTGGTACAACGATGACCTGCTGAACAAGACCTGTGGACAATGGTCAGAACCCGACGCTTTTGACGAGGAATTGAGAACAGTCTATTCGGTACTACAACAAGCTAAATTTAACTAGGTAGTCGAGATTAAGGCTCGACATTCCCAAAGATTTATTGCAATACATAAATGTATGAACAAATTAAAGGGGACATGTCGGGAGGTGTAAAAAAATTCGCGGTATTTTATAATGATATTAAAAGTTAACAAGAAAATTAAAAAAACAAAAATCATATAAAAGAACATTTATTAGCTTATGAAAATTACCATAAATATTGCAAAAATACAATTCAACTAACTTACCACTACAGAAATCAAATCAGCGATTTTTGAGCTGACGCTAAAAATGAGAATTGATTTAATGAAATCCACTCGTCTATATATAGTGTATTTTTGTGTTGATGTATGTGCTACTATATCCGTGCCTGCATGCGTTTATTTTTCATTTACCGTATTTTTCGGACCATAAGGCGCACTTAAAATCATTCGATTTTCTCAAAAAAAAGAAGAGTTTTGTGTCATTTAATGTGTGCGTCTTATGTA
Source organism: Schmidtea mediterranea (assembly GCA_022537955.1). Classification (NCBI taxonomy): domain Eukaryota; kingdom Metazoa; phylum Platyhelminthes; order Tricladida; family Dugesiidae; genus Schmidtea; species Schmidtea mediterranea. The sequence goes on along the minus strand of CM039679.1, from coordinate 248,613,444 downwards.
TGAAAATAAAATCGTTAGCAGTCGATCAATGATATTGTGCCGAAAAATTCGGTACTGTAATTTCTATTTTTAGTAACATTATTTAATTTTTTATTTTGAAATTTCTTATAGAAATTCATATTTAAATTTTTTATTAATTCTTTTCCATAATTGCTCGATATTAACCATGGAGGATTTAATTATGGCTCTTTTGTTTGATAATTCAAGCCAAAATTAATTCGTTTATTGCAGAGTCATGGTCTTTCGTTTGTTAACTCACCATGATTTAAGATCTTTTGTTTTATGATCATTTTGTTATGGAGAATTTTGATCTTTCGTTTGTTAATACGACTATATTTTAAGCGCTCCTTTCTTTATTTTGCCATGATGGATTTCCAATATATGATGGTGATAAATATACGCTATAGTGCTTTATTGATTTATTTTATTTTAAATAAATTTTTTGTATTTCCCTTGCGTTTTATTTTTTATTTAAACGTGTATTATTTATTTTTCTAGTGTCTTTTCTTGTTTTATTTTGTTTTAATTGGTGTAAGATAAGGAATTTTAAATGATCTTAGTTCGGTTTTCATGATGCTTTTGACGCCTTTTATTAAAAATTGATTAATTACAAATTCTTGATTGAATAATTAATTAAAATTTCCAGCTCTAACCCAACATTATTATTTTTAATTAATAATTCTTTTCAGATTTTAACATGTGAAAATCTTGATAGTATTCTCGGATTGTCGTCGGGCAGTTCCACCCCAAAAATGGAAAGTTCAAACGACTTTCTAAATTTGGAAAATCTCAGTAGACCGGCCAAAGTTTTCAAAGAAGTAGTCAAACAGAGCTGGCTAGTTAGAACTGATGTTGCAATGAATAGGGAATTTATAGCAATTTTAGAAGGTTGGCAAATATTTTTATACACTCAATTTTTTTCATTACATTTTAAACATGTTGCCATTAAATTTCCAGTTTTATTCACCCCTCCCTTCCACAATGTTATGAACCGATTTAAACTGACACAAACTTGTTTTCATCGCTAAAAATAAAAGCGTTAGGCGATTGAAACCCAAATGATAATGAATGGGCTTCCTAGCATTTAATAATATTGATGCTATCCATTATCAGACATTACGAAGATGGTTGGAGCTACCCACTGTTCATTTATTAGGATTTCGAGATAATAGGATTCAGATAATGTCGGAATTTAAAATTTAGTTTAAATTTGATATCGTCTGTATGAAAACTTTTCAAATTTACTTTAATGTTCAAGGCGGCTTAGAATTAGATTCGTTCCATTTTACTGCATCATGCGATGCATTTGATCTAATGTTTTATCTGCATGTTTACCATCACGAAGGACTTTGTCTATAACCAATTCAGTGATATTCTTTCTAATGAAGATATTTCTCATAAATTTCATGTGCTAATATCATGTGCTGCATTTGATATGATTAATATTTATTCTTTCATTTCTATCGGAAACTATATCAATGCAATGAAGATATTAAAATCATATTTATTAACTATGCCAACCGGTGGTGAACTGGAGTTAACTAGATCAGGTTTAAGGCAGATGTTTGTTAAACTTTTCGAAACTCGTTGAGCAAGTTGTTGAAAGACAGTTTTTCATTAACTTCGATGGCTAAATCACTTATCGTAGTTGAGATTTTATTTAAAATTAAATTAATATTTGACATTTTCAACCTAATGAGAAAATATGAATTTGTTTTTAAATTACAATCATATTAAAGATTTTAATATATACCCAGTGTTTCAAAAAGTGATAGACGATAAAGAATTTAAATATTTTGCAAATCATTTCAAATAATATAAATATTTTAGTTTGTTTTATTTCATCAGTATCACTAATTTTATTTTATAAGAAATTGCTCAATTCTCAATTGACAATAGTGTTTTTACTATAAAGCTATTGTAGGCTAAAATATTCAATTTTGGTACAGAGGAATGGGTGAAAATCAAAAATGGTAAACCTCCAACAAAGGAACAATTAACAACCTTACAAGAAAGTTTGAACAAACTGGGTCTGTTGAAAGATCTAAAGAAAATAATAATTCATTAATTTGCTCAAATTCGATTTGTTTCTCCATGTCCTCTATGCCTCTAGCTCTATTTCTCTCTAAAAATGTGATTTTGTATTTGAAAAAAGAAATGCAATTAAACAATTTGCGTCAAGCTAAAGAAAGATAAAATTATAATAAAGTGTTAATAGATTTAACTTGTGTGATCTTTTTACCCAACTCTAAAGTAGTTTTTTAGAAAATAAAACGTAAGTAACCTATCGTCAGAGAGGGACACAAGATAGGTGTTTGCCATAAGCGTCATTTACTCTAGATACGCCACTGATTACATATATATATGGCTTAGAAAAAACATGAGAAAATAAGACATTTTTGCGGGTCGAGTGAATCATTTCTAAGAGATTTACCTTCTCTTGGATGGTAAGCATCTTCCTCCTGTGCTTTGTTTTTATCGGTAGAAGACTTTGAAAAGCAAGACGTATAAGAGCCATTGTGGTGTTAAGATAAAAAAATGGAAATCGTAAACAATTACAACTTAATTAACTTGAAAACGATAATAAAACCATAAAACACAATAATTGCACAATTTATATTCTAATAACTTATTCAACTCTTCGATCAAGTTCTATAGATATGAAAAAGGTTAATTGTAGAATATGTTATTTTATTCTAGATAAGTTAAAGACTGAAAATTTTACTGTAATTAACATATTATCGAGTCATTATTAAAAAATTGCTTGATAAACAACTATTTTTCATTTTCATATTTCAATCAAATTTTTCTGTAAACATGTTTTCATTTTCAGCAATGCTGAAGCATCACGAGAAAACAAATCGGCTTGTCGTACAGAGTGGCGGTTTGAAGAGTTTGATATTCTCTTGTAGGTCGACTGACAATTTGACTCTGAGGCATGTTGCTTTTGCCATGGTCAATTTGGGTTTATTCGGTGACTTTGATATACAAGTGACAATGGCTCAACACAAAGTGGCTGACTGGTTATTTCCTTTGGCATTCCATAGTGATGATATCATCAAGTATTATGCATGTCTTGCAATTGTCGTCTTATCGGCGCACAAGTAATTTCATCACTTAATTCCATAATAATAGAGAATTATTTTATATTCAAATCAGTGAAATTTCATGAATAAAACTACAAGAAGCTTTTTATCACTTTTTTAGCACTTCATTAAATTTCAAATAGTTTAAAATTTTTATTTTATTTTAAATATCTAATTTTTAAAATCAATTAATATTTAAAATAAATAAATTGAATATTATAAAAATTAATAAATAGTAGTATAAATTAATAGAAGTGTTTCAATTTTTAAAAAAAATTTTAAAACTAATAACGAATATTATCAAAATTATTAATAAATCATTTTGATATAAACAATATTAATAATAGAAAAGCTTTTTAAAAAAATCATAAAATAATTAAATTAAGTAATATTATCTGAATTAAAAATGTATAAATATGGTTTAGCAATTAAAAATAATTTAATTTTTTTAAATGATAAGGTGAATATTACCAAAATAAATAATAAATTAAATTTTACTAATATTTAATACCTGGATACGTTCCGGTTAAGTTGGCCGTATAGCGAATAAATTATTTTTTCATAAACCCCTATAAATTCAATGAGATCTGTTTTAATTTTTTTTTATAATGCAGTTTTTAGTTTAAAATGTATTTTTTTCTTTTTTATTTCATTTAAAATAAAAATAGATAACAAATATAATAATAAACTGAAACTAAAAAGCGTGTTTAAAACTGTGTCCAACGTTGTTTGTCTTGCCTTGCTTTCTGTTTATTTTTCTAATTCTTTATAATAACTAAAGGTTAAGTTAATTCCTCGAGCAACTTTAGCGCTGTGTCTTACGCCGGGATCAATTTGAAAGGGAATGTTAATTTCTTGTTCCAAAATAGAAAGCGCATTTGATAAGTTTTCTGATGTTAGTTGTTTGCATACAGCAGGCTCTGGCTTCTCATAAAGTTTTCGTTCTACTTTTAATTGGATCAGTTACTCTTGTAGAAGGGGTTCTCTATCAAAATCTAATGAATTAAGCACATAAGCTTCTTTGAAATCTTCAAAACCAAGATTTTTTACTTGGTTCAGTATGGTTTGTAGATTTTCAGAAATTTTTAGTTTTTATATGCATTCTGGCCATATTTTTCAAACATTATTCATTGTTGCTGATTTCAGTTGCTTCCACAATTCTCTGATGTTTGTATATATCATCTGTAATGTTTTAGTTTTTACAAAATTGTTTAACTGAATCTGTTTATAAATTTTTGAAATTTTCCGTGTAAATCATATGCCTTAGAAGTGGGCCCATTAGCTGACTCGGAGCTTTTGTATTTTTGGGAAGATAATATCCGTATTTTCAGATAATTTAAATTAATTAACCATATGTTCTGAATTATTATCCAAAATGAGCAAAGCTCAAAGAACTAAAGTTATTGTTTCTCAAACATTTTTTCATTTCTGGATAAAAGTAATTTTTGAACCAGTCTTCGACGAGAATCTTGGTCATCTAACATTTGTTGCTGGATCTTCAAATGACTGCCAATTGGTTCTTATCTAGACTTTTAAAAGACCTTGAATTTTCGGAAAGATAAACATAAAGTGGGTTTAGCTTAAAATTTCCCACAGCATATTTGCATCACAAAGCAAAGCTTATCGTTCTTTATACACCTTATAATCAGATGCAGACTTTTCGTGTTTTTAAAATTTTAACAGGAAATTAACAGCTTGGTTGCCTTGGAAGTGAGGTAAAGGTTTGAAAAGATGGTCATCTGCAGGAATCAGACTGGACCAATATGATAGACGAGGAAAGACTTTAAATTTGAATTCATTTATTTTCTGAGGTGTTCTTTATGATGCCTGGTGAATTCCATCATCTTTTTAATTAATTTATTATCGATTGCAACAAGGCCCACGAGGATGCAGAGACATCGCAGCTTTGGAAGACCCCGATCAACAGATCCAATTATGATTTTTTATTGAATTGATTCAGATGGGTTGATGTTACTTGATTGAGGATGAGAATGTTTGCGTCAGAATTTGTCCAGGCTTTTCCATTTGATTGTTCACTATGACCTGAACCCAACGCTGCCATCAAATATCCCAAAACTAGACCATCAAACAGAAAGTTATGATATTCATCCATAGAGCATTCTTGAATATTTGTTGGGATTTTATCAAGTGCAGTTTTAATACGACTTGGAACTGTAGCATTTAGCATATCCATCCAACGAAGAGTTTTTCCTGCTTCACTTTTATCGAATTGTGCAGCTTGAGGAGAAACAATATGAGATATAATTCCAACTTGTGGTTTAAGAGTAGACGAAGTTTCTCGAGCTGTGTTAGCCTGTTTGGTTAGACGAGTCACAACTCTACACGAAACATCGTATTGATAAAGAGCGTGAGACAATTCACATTTAAGAGCCTGGTTCTCTTGTTTCATAAAAAATTTTTTTAAAACCAATAAAATTTCTCATGAACACGTGTACTAGAACCAATCAAGCTGATTGAGTATTTTTGGTCGCAGCTAAAAACGGTGGGTTTGAAGCTGGAGTTTCAAAGAATAACCATACTCGACAGCGTGCTTTGTTGGCTGTTTCTCTTTGAGTCACACAAATGATTTCCAATAAAAAGTGCATATTTGTATTCCAGAAATTCAGGAAGATATTTTTCAGAAATTGGAAATCGTCAATGCTATTTACTGCGAAGTTGATAACCATATTTTCTATGAGATTCCTTGTAATTTTCATAATTTTGACGTTAACTATGGACCGTAACTGCTTTCGATTGTTGTTGTGACGACTAGGAACATTTTTTTAAATTAGATTTTTACACGGGAAACCAATCTCAATATCGGCTGACAATAACGGTAGACGTCCATCTTTCTCCAAATGTTTTTATTTGAAATATTCTCCAAGTAAAGAAATGTTCATTATTATTGCATAATTTGATCTTTTTGATTGCATTGCTGGTCTTGGTGATATCGGTGCATAAATTAAGCCGCACAAATTACTTCTTATATTGCCTGTTATAAAGTTGAAGGTATGCCCTTCATTGTATTTTATTTATTCATCAAACATTATTAGTGAGGATATTATATCTCATATATAAAAGTCAAAATATGTTTGTTTGTTTACCAAATTTTAGGTAGTTCATTGGTAATCATTATCTCATATATAAAAGGCTAAATATATACTTGTTAGTTTGACACACTTTAAATAAATATAACCGTAGTGAAGCACGGTATTACGGCTTATATATATATATATATATATATATATGTATATATATAAACCTTGATCTGGCATATTTTGATTTCTATTCGAATTTCCTATTTGCAATAAGATAACATGTTAGGGAAATATTGTAAAAAATGGCTTATGGATGAGTATATGCCAGTTTGACTTAGAATTAAATGCCTTTGGAAAATATCCATTTACTATTCCAAAGGGTTTATAGAAGACCATTTCCTACTGCAGTATGCTTTTTACCCATTTTCACCTTAATATCAAATTTTGTCAAACTTTCAGTTCGTATTTAACACGAATTTTTGAAATATTTATTAATTATAAAAATATTTTAAACTTTGATTTGAAAAGATAAATTTTGTTGAGTTTCGTCTGGAAATTGATACTAATATCAATTGCTGCTGCTTAAGTTAAATGCGTTTAAGTGGTCATCAAAAAGCTGGCAAAACGTTGGTTTTAAAACACCAGGCTTGTTGCAAACATTCACTTATAAAAACCAATTATTGTGAATCCAAACTTTTACCTAAATTTGTAACAGCCTATCTTTTTTCCAATAGTCATGAATTGTCGGTACTCTTGACCTCTTTACAGCACCATCAAGTGGTCTTATGCAAAGTTCAAGACAAAGCCATAAAGACGAATGAATATATGTTAATAATTTCTTGACAATACGCTTTAAAACCAAACATGGAAATGAATTGTTTCTAGTGATAAACGATGACTTCTGGGTTTACACGTACCTACTGAGCCCAAATACTCGAAATGTAAATATGATAACTGTTGATTTTTGATCTCTCATTTCTGCTTGCAACAGAATGAAGCCAAAATGGACAATTGAAATACAACCGGAATTTTTTTAGTACATTAAAACCAAAAATCTATTGTAGAGAACATTAATAATCAGGAGATTTATTGCAATTCTAATTTGAAAATAAATTCATTGAATTTGCAATATAAGTTTTAATATTAAGAAATCGTAGAAATTCAGATATTGTGCTTTTAATAATTTATTACAGTTCTACTTTTTATGTCAACTGAAACTAATCACAACATATATTTCAAATAATGAAATAGACGCTAACAATGACTTTTTAATTATAATTTAAGTTAAAAATTAAAGCGTCTCTTGAATTATCAATTTAGAGAATTGGCTCAAATTGTTTACTCATCCGGAACAATAGAACTTGTTTTTTCCTTTATCAAATCTCATTCTCCTTACCATTTTTCGGAAATCGAACCATCCCATTTGCAAGGTCGTTCTGCTAAATGGTTGCAACGATTGCTACCATTATTAAGAAGTGACAGTATTGAAGCTGTCTCGTTGTCATCTTTTCATTTTGTCATGGAAGCAAGAATCAAACAAAAGCAGGGGAAAACTCAGGTAGAATATTGAATTTACATTACAATATTTTATGTCTTGCCTTGAAATTTATATTAAAATTTTAAAGAAAATAAGTTATTTAAAATTTTAAACATCTTAAGAGTAAAGTTTAGGCCAATCAAAAGACATACAAATGAATTTTAAATGAAAACACAACGAATTTGAAGATTGAAGATAGCTACTCTCTAGGAAATTGGAGAGAATTATTTGATAATCATGAATTTTTTCATCAATATAATAATTACTTTGCAGCAAGGACTTAAAACTTTTATCGGGTTAAATTTTACTGAAATCAATTGTAGAATTTTCTTAAAACGATTTGCACATTAGTTGTGAAAATAAAAATCTTTCGTTTTTTTAAGTTGCATTATTGAATGAAAGAACTCGCGGAACCAGATTAGAATTCTGAATCTAGCCGAATATGATCATGCCCAACTAATGAAACAATATTCTCATTTAAGGAAATATTTTCTCAAAATTTGACTATGAATACCTTAAATAAAACTGATTCATAGTCAAATTTTGTAGAAAATATTATGTCACTTAAAAAAAATCATTTCACGGATTTCAGCTAATATTAAAAATAATAATAATAATAATAATAATAATAGCTAACAGTAATAATTATTATGATTATTTGTTAAAAATAATTGGTAATGCATTTGAAAAATTAGACAAATTAATAATAAAATTGAATGGTTTGAAAAATTAATTTTGCAGATTTTCAATGAAATTGGTGCTATAGAAGTTCTTCAAAAGGTCGCTTCTACAACTTACAGATTAGCAGCTCAATTCGCCCGACAAGCATTAAAAATACTCGGAGAACCTATACCTTACAGTATTTTTCACCCAGTCCCTATTTGGAATGTTGAAGACGTTTGTCATTGGCTTAATCAGGTTTAAAACGGTTACTTTACAATTAGTTATTTCTCTCTACCATTTTAGATAGATTTTGTGGATTTGTCGAAAAGTTTTGAAACTCTAAAAATTGATGGGGACATTCTATTGACATTAAATGAAGAAATGATGAAAGAAGATTTGGGAATCAAAAATGGAATAGTCCGATTACGGTATGAGGCTGCTAAATTAAAAGAAAATAATTATATTATAAATAAAATTAAAAATGAATTAAAGAGTTGCGTCTTTTTATTAACCTTTTTTTTAATTTCCTTTCAAAATTGTTTGTTAATTTCAAATTTTTAAAAATTTTATTATAAACTTTTTTATGTTTATTTATAGTTTTGATAAAATTAAGTAGTTTATTTATATTAAATAATTTTACATTTATTTTATCCAATTATTTTTAATCGATCGAAATATTTATATTCAAATTAAAAACTGGTGAAATGATTATTGATATATAACCTTCTATTTTTAAAAGTTTTTTTATTCTCGTTTACTATTTTCAGCTCACTTTTTCAGGTTTGTAATTTTCACAATTTTTAAAATTATTTTTTTAATATTCTGGCTTGTTTTACCAATAGTTATATCGATTACTCTAATGTTAAATTAATTATTTGTACAAATTTTAATCAAACTCAACTTTTGAAATATAAAACCTTACTGATTACTGCGAATGAATTGTATTTGGCTATTAATAAATTTAATAGAATAACTGATTGACAGAGTTTGGTAAAGTGAGTGCTACCTGGAAAATAAATCAAGTACATGAAGATCTTTATAATTTCAAGATAATGTTAAGATAATTATTTGAAATATATTTAAATGATACAAATCAGTTCTGACATTTACTCTAGAAATATCAGTACATTCACTGCTAAATGCGCGCATATTCTTGATCCCACTCAATAACACATATAAAATCAGCATTCACCACAAATGCGCTCTCCTTTTGCTATACTTAATAACTAAATGTTTTTTATAGATCGGAAATATGTTTTTATTATCCTAGGTTGTTGAGAGAAATCAGTAAGCTGAAAAGTCTGACTAGTTATGAAACTTGTGATCCAACTAGTGTTTATGAGTGGTTGAAATTATGTGTCGGATCAAATTATTCTCAGTACACTTATTCTCTCATCAAGGCTGGAGTAGATCGGAAATTCCTGCCCAATATGTCTGATGAAATGCTCGCTAACGATTGTTATATCAACAATTCTGTTCATCGAACCAGAATTTTAAATGCAATTGAAAGTAATTTTTAACTATTATTATTAATAATAATAAAAAAAAAATTTTAATTATTTGATTATTATTAATTTATTTTTTCCAATTTTATTATTATTTTTATTAATTATTATATTGTTATTATTTGTTTTTATTATTATAGCTAATCACAAATATTTAACCTTATTTAATGACAAATAAATATGTTTTAATCACTTATTTGTGTAAAACATGAATAAATTTGACAAAAATTTTGATTTCAAAAAGGAAATGAGATGTCGAAATCGGTGTGGGTTTGACAAATTCTCCCTGACCGATTTCAGGCAATCTGATTTCAGAAACGGCCACTGTGAATCTGAATGAATTTCCTGTTTTAATCATATTTACTATTGATTTTCATCTTCTGAAAATATTATAATATAAAAATATATTAAATGTTGATGTAACAAGATTTTTCCACTAGTGCAATTATAGCGTTTCTGAAGATTTGATAATAACTTTAAATGAAATGTAAAATATTTCAGAAATACATTTGTATTTGAGATTACACAATAGTGTGGTTAAATGCATTTTTCTGGAGTTCACTGGCATTCAATGAATTTTGCAATGATATAATTTTTTAAGGGGCTACAATTGTTGTTTTGATTGTGACAGATTTGTGTATATAATTTCTTAATGAAATTCTCCAGTACTTCATTGCAGTGGACACGCCAGGACATAAAAGTTATCCCAACGATTTTTATTATATTTGTGCGCAATTTATTACTGACTCAAAAGGAAATTTCGATCCGACGTTGCAGGAACTCTTTTGAAACAGTTTTAAAAATAGTTATTCTTTTATTTGTTCTACATACCACAGAGATTTACACCAGTATAATGAAAACAATGATGTGAAATTATAATTTCATTACCTTTCTATTTGGACTATCTTGAGTCATTAATATGGTTTTTTGTTCAATTGATAAACCGTCATTACGATCGAAAGTAATTTATTTTGATTGATTTGTGATTGATTAATTATTGTTTTTAAATTACGTCCCTCCCAAAAGGATCATTAGCAAATAGTGGTCGTTATTGTTTTGTCTGGTCACCCTTTGGAAGTGAAAAATTGTAAAAAATTAAGAGTAAAACAATCTTGTTTTTTAAAAAATTGTAATTTTTAAATTGATTTTAAATTTTTTTTAGATAACCAGAAAGTTACTTTTGAGAGTTTTTTTCATTTAAAACTGTAATGCAGTACTTACTACTTCATAAAAGTAATAAAAACTAAATTAAATATATTTTTTCAAATTCCAATAAGCACATGAAGTATCGAGAAAGAAACCTTAATAACCGAAGTTAAATTAATTATTATAATAACGTAGATAATGGGTACGTAATATATCCCCTTATCCATTGACGAAAGAAAATGCCCATCTTTGAGGCGTTATTATAAACCCTACTAAATCTTAATTCCGAAATCACTTTAATCAATAGATAGATAGATAGATAGATAGATAGATAGATAGATAGATAGATAGATAGATAGATAGATAGATAGATAGATAGATAGATAGATAGATAGATAGATAGATAGATAGATAGATAGATAGATAGATAGATAGATAGATAGATAGATAGATAGATAGATAAAGATAGATAGATAGATAGATAGATAGATAGATAGATAGATAGATAGATAGATAGATAGATAGATAGATAGATAGATAGATAGATAGATAGATAGATAGATAGATAGATAGATAATGATTAGATAGATAATGATTAGATAGATATATTGATAAACAGCTACTGTTTGAAATTTGAAAGCCCTCTAAAATTTGTAGTTAGAAATTGTATGAAGATTTATTTTCTAGTGTGCAAAGCACAATTCAATAAAGACACAAAATCCATGGAACAATTAGTTACCAAGTCCCCAGATTTAACTTATAAACGACAACGGTCAGTTCCGAAACAGGATTCATTGGATAAGGTCAGTGCACTTTTATGTGAACAGTGCGTCATTTCCAATCATGCCGATGATACGTTGATCAACGAGGAAAGGATCATTAAAAATATTGATGTTTTCATTTCCTATAGAAGAAATAATGGATCTCAACTAGCTAGTCTACTGATGGTTAGGAGAGCTTTCTACCTGTATTTGAATAACGAGTTACTTCAGGTACATTTGAGATTGAGAGGTTACCGTGTATTTCTTGACATTGAACGTCTCCCTGGTGGCAAGTTTAATGAAAACCTTTTACAATCAATACAGAGAGCAAGAAATTTCATCATAGTGCTAACTCCAAATTCCTTGGATAGATGTATTGGAGATGTCGAGAAAAAGGATTGGATTCACAGAGTAAACTTTATATTTGTATGTAAGTGCAAATAAACAACCATTTATTATCTAAACAAAAATGTGAGTTTATGTAATTTTGTATGATATATAACCTCTTTGGAGCGGTTCATAATGGTGATAAAATACTGTTTTAATTGAGTTAGTTCGTTTCATTTGTGATATAATCACATATTTATTATGTGTGAAATGCGAATTTAATTCAACTAACAGTTTTTTATATTTTACGAAGGTTTTTTTGGTATATATTTTTAATAAATATAATGAATTTTTTGATAAATGCATTCATATCAGTGATAAAAATTAATTATTATTGATTAAGAATGTTCAAATTATTAATTAATATATTAAATATTATTGGTTTAAAATATTGATATTATTCATAAATCTAATGAAATTATTGAAAATTAATGAAAATGTAATATATTAATGGCAAACATATTTACCGTATATAATCGTGTATAAATCGAGAAATTTTTGTACTAAATTTGAGGAATTTTTTTTCAATTCGACTTTTACACCAGCAATACAAAAATCATATTTAATTTTTCAAAAAAGACTTTGAAAATGAGTTTTTTAATCGTGCCGCTTTTAATCAAAATACATTTATTAAAGCAATTACATTCAATAACCAATATTTGCAAAGAAATAAGACCAGTAATCTGATATTATCTAAAAAAAGAAACTTTATTTCAAAAATTTGAAATTTGAAATTCAGTAGTGATGTCAATCATGTTATAAATGAAACGAAAAAGGAATTCGTACGAAGCTGGAAGTATAAAAATAAATCAGATATTTCTACTTTCAAAGCTTTACCGTGATGGTGTACAAGGTTTATAGAATCGAAATTCATTAATAATCAGGCAGAGAACAAAGATTGCTCAGAAACTTCAAACTGTTTTCGAAGGCAAAGTGTTTGCATTCCATATTTTTGTCATTAATCTAAGAAAAGGCATGGCTACAATCTTTCACAAATTGGAAATATGAATGTGACTTCAATGACCTTTTATAAGCCAGGAAACCAAACGGCAGACGCTACTTGGTCAAAGACAACTGCATACGAAAAAAACTCATTTCACTGTAGTAAAAGCTTGCATGGCAGGTGAAGTAAAATTAAAGCATGCCATCATATTCAAACCTAAAACTCTACCCAAAGCTATCATATTTTCATCTGAAATGATTGTTCAACCACATCCTAAAGGATTGATGAACAAGCAAGACACACATTCTTGGATAATCAATGTCTGGAACAACAGACCTGTACCAATGCCTAACAAGAGATCATTGTCGGTAAAGGACATGTTACGGGCTCATCTTACAGATGGTTGCAAGAAAACTGCAGTCAATCTTAAAACCGACCTTGATGTTATTCCAGGTGGCCTTACACCTGTTCTCCAGCCATTGTATGTCTGTCTCAACAAACTTTTTAAACATATACTTCGCAAAATGTGAACAGATTGGAGGAGTTCAGACTTGGAAATCGATCCGATGAAAAATTATCAAACATTCATTTCAGAAATGTGACAGCATTGCTATGGATGAATTTGAGGATGATGCTTTGTTATTAAACGATTCTAATGACCAGGAAGATGTTAAAGTTTACTCTGAAGGTAACGATCACACTGATGACCATGTTGGTTATATTTCAGAGGAAATCTACAATGAACCTTTTGATGAATAATCAAGCAACTCAAAATTATTTATCTAAAAAAATATTTTTGTCAATGTTTTTTGACCTCAACATTTACTTCAACTTATACACGGGTTTCCAAATTTGGATAAAAAAAAACTTGATTTATATATTCAATTTGACTTATACTGAAGTCGAATTGTACACGAGTATATACGATATATATTTAAAGTGTGTTACAACTTTTATTATAACTTGTACTTTATCCGACTTCAAATAAGATGAACAGAAACCAAATTATTGAAATATATTTTGTTTATAAAGATGACAGGAAACCTCTCTAAAGTATTTAATATAAAACTCATTAAAACTGGTATACGAAATCTTTAAATGAACCAAACAAGTTAATAAGTTCTTTACGAAATATATTGCAACCCTTAGAAATCTTATAGATTATTTTACCAGTATTTTCTACAGTATTTAGAAAATAAAGTTCAAAATTTTTACAGCCTTTAGAAAACAGTAAAATATTGACAGAACTGGCACGTCGAATAAAAAGTTAATATTTTTAAAATCAATTATTCAAACTCTCATATTTCACTTTAAAATTGATTTCCAACCTCCCGCTCTCTTTGGATATCATATAAGATTTACAATTATATTATTATTATTATTATTATTATTATTATTATTATTATTATTATTATTATTATTATTATTATTATTATTATTATTATTATTATTATTATTATTATTATTATTATTATTATTATTTAAACTTTTATTAAATATAACAAGTTTGACCACACAAAATCCTCACGTTTCTATATCGTTCTATACGTCGAGAGTGTATTAGTGTGAGCGCGATGTACAAATCTCCATTCGAATTCCGTTAAGTCACTTCGGAAAACGAGTTTGACTTAACAGATTTTAATCCGCCTTTTTGCTAATTCCCCATCTTTCAGGATACGAATCTTGTAAAGAATTTCGTAATTCTGATAATAATATTCGTGTTCCAGTTAAAGAAGTCATTAAACCGATAAATGTGTTTCCTTTGAAAGTTTCAAACAAGATCTTAACATTATGTATTCTATTAAAATAAGAGATTTAAGTACCCAATCTTTGAAAAACGTTTTACAAACTCTGTGATTTTAGTTTCCCTCCATTTCATTTACCCAAACAAACCCTTGAGCGAGAGTAGTATTTCTAATTCCAATCCGAGGACTGGATACTGATAAAAATGAAAAAGTATTTATCTTTTTCTATTATTCACAAGTTGATGTAAGTAAACGGAAGAAATAGGCAATCGTCTGTGTATGATATTCGTCAAGTAGATCTATACAAGCAGCGCCGCCATTTTCAATACTATTATAAAAGTAACTAATCTCAAAATATTTTGGCAAGTTCAAAATCTTTCTCAGGTGACTCCTCAATAGACTGGTATTATTGACATTTATCTTCAAATTTTTCTGAGGATCAGAAAGTGAACTTGTTTTGATTTCTTTATTCTGACATGTAAACATTAGGTGAGAATATAAGAAGACCTTGTTGACTTTCAGTTTTTATTTTTTATTATTATTATTATTATTATTATTATTATTATTATTATTATTATTAATTATTATTATTATTATTATTATTATTATTATTATTATTATTATTATTATTATTATTAATTATTATTATTATTATTATTATTATTATTATTATTATTATTATTATTATTATTATTATTTATTATTATTATTATTATTATTATTATTATTTGAAATAAATTGTCCAAGGGTTTCAAATAAAACATCAGTTTCTTTCAGAAAGCTTTACAGTACAGATGACATCAAGTGGGTAATTTAGTGGAAATGGGTAAAACCCATCGATATTTTATAATAATTAAAATATAATATGATAATAATACAAATATAATTTTATAAATAATGCAAATATAGTTAACGTGTTTTCCTTAATAATGCGAAAGTAGAATTTATTGGCAGTTTGAATTTATCGAATTATTTTTATAATTTTCTAAATATTTTAGCAACCTCAACATTACCCTAAACACTCGAAAAGTAGATATTTCACTTCATATAATTGCTTTACTTTTTAGCTATCTAAATTATTTCTCCACGTTCAATTATGAATTTATTTAAATAATAATAATAAACTTTGAAATCGATTGTTAAAAGCGCTCATTTATAAAAATATAATTTAAATAAATAACTAAGATTCCGCTATCTACAATTTATTTAAAAGCTTATCTAAACCACCCACAATCAAGCAAAATGTCGAAAATTCAAAATTTAGAAAAAAACATTTTTAAAAGCTGTGAATTTATTCAGATTTTAATATTGACAGATTAAATTTTAAAATTTAGTTTTAGAAGTATTGAAGTTTTTTTGAAGTATTGAGAAAAAATAGTTTTTTAACAAAAGCAGAGAACGAAAGGCTTGTTAAATTTTGATTTGGAGTAATCTAGAGCTATTTTAGGTCGAATTATTTCATTGTACGAATAAACACTGAAAATTGGTTTACATAGTTGTTTTTATTTAAATAATAATAAATAATTTAGAATAACCAATAATAATTGATAATGATTAATAATAGATAATACCATGAATATTAACATAGCACCGATTTAAATAATTATAATTTAATAATGGCGCTAATCAAAGAAATTAGATATTGAAGAGCTCCCAGGAAATTAGATTTGCAATGTTTGGAAAAATTTTCTGAATTGTATTGTGAATTAGCGAAATGTTAAGCAAATTATTCACTTTGTCACATCTGAATTGGAAATTTATTTGGTAAAATTCGTTAAAATAAACAAAGTAAAATTTTTTAAGGACTTTTTTTGTTTTTCTCCTCTGATTTCTTTTTATTTGTAAAAGACATTGTAGTTTCTACAAAATTTGACTATGAATCAGAATTATTTATGGTATTCATAGTCAAATTTTGTAGAAAATATTATTTTTCTATTTATTAAAATAATAATTTTAAACTTGATATTTAAAATATAAATTGATTATTTTAATATTGATGAAAAAACCCTAACGATTTCAAGTAATGATTTAAATCACTTGAAAAAGGCTGTGCCGAAAATTCGTGAATACCTTAAATAAATCTGATTCATAGTCAAATTTTGTAGAATATACAATGTCTTTTATAAATTAAAATTTTTCCATTATATTTCAATTTCTGAGTTTTATTTTTTCCATAAGTGAAATATTTTAATGACCTTTTCACCCTAGGATAAATTGCGCAATAACCAATATTTTATTATTTTCGCAACAATTGAATTCCTCTTTCTCATTCCGTTTCTATCACATATTATAATTTGGACAGCATTCATGTCCAGAATTTTCACATAACATTAATATATTGTCATTCGTTTTTCAACAGGAAATTGTTTGTGCATTACAAAGTGATTGTAACGTGATTCCTGTCACTGATCGGTTCGAATTTCCCCCGGAAGAAAGTCTTCCTTCTGATATGAGATCTATATTGCATTACAATGCAGTCAGGTATTATTTATTGTCACTTCATTCATTGCAATTTATTCTCAATAGTTGGGTTCACGATTATCAGGATGCCTGTGTTGAGAAGATCGAGCAATTCATGAAAAGCTTTGACTGTAAATGCCCGTTTTCCCCACCTCAAACAAGAATGTCTCCTGTTATAAAACCGCTTTCCTATTTAACGAATTTCCAGGAAGATATGTTGAATTTTTAATATTTGCGTTTGGAGCTTTATTTTGTCGAATTGTAACATCGAAGTAAATAAAGTAGTTCTTGTGTGCTCGGTTGGCGGTTAAATTGTATTTTTATAATATTCACAATAGCAGGCATTGGCATTGGCATTTCCTCTTCTCTGCCAGTCTATCAAAACATCTATTTGAAAAATTATTGTTAATCAATAATCTAATAAAATCAATATGATTTTCATTTCTGGCCATGCCAATTAAAGATATCTAATAATATTTTTATAATTCCAAAAGGCTAGAATAGATGAAAATTGATTTAAAGAAATGCTGAGGTAACTATATAATAAAAAAATTATTGAAATGCGGAAAAGTAAAAGAAAATTATGAAACAAAACAGTGCCAAATTCAGAAGGGAAATTGTCTTATCTCATCAGATTTATAAGGATCACTAAGTGATTTGGTGAGTTATTGAATCAAATGTTTCCTTATATAGAAACGCAAAATATTTAAAATGTAAAAATAGATATTTTCCCTGATGAAGTGGTAACTGATAGGAAATGAGATTGACAAGAATAAAATAATCTTAAACTGATTAGAGGTCTGTAGAAGGGTCAGGAGCACATAAACAAAGTAATTAATTAATATTAGACAAGCCGATTCGACATAAAGTACCGACATGCCAATATCCAACTTTCTGGGTAATTTTCTTGTGATATATCAAGGTACATATCATACAGTAACGGTTATCCGAACGAACATTTGCAAATGATCCAGCAATTCGGCAGTTGTTATACTCAAATTACAATAGCTATTCACAAAAGCTTGATAAACTGGACCTTTATAAGGACTCTTGCACATTTTAATAGTCATTATTATTGGTTGATCAACAAAAAAATCGGTTTAAATGTCGCATGGTAATTAATAAAATATTAGGGTTTAGACGAAGAAATATATCTTGTAATAGTAACTTGAATTTTAATAATTTCTGTCGTTCGGTACTAAAGTCTGGGTTTTCACAGAGGATTGCGTAGAGGTAGAGGCATTATAACATTTATAAAAATCGATATTATAACCATAATTTTATTAAGTTTTCCATAATATATTTTTACATTTATGCACAAAAATATTTTACATTCAATTTCATCATTTAGCACTAAATTGCGTTCACTGATGTTAATCAATTTCCCTAGTCGACTGTAATCGATAACACGAGCGCGGAAATTACGCCCATTACATCCATGAAATAATATTTATTGATAACCAAGATCCTAACACAATTTAAATAGAACTTGAAATCCAAATATAAACACAAAATCCAGATAACACTGATAGTAATCAATTCCTTCAGTCGACAGTTATCAAGACCTGGTTTTTGGGCTTGTATTTTGCATAATAGGATCGTCATAATATTTTTCATCAACTTCTCTTGCAAGTATTTTTGTCAAAATTTTATGCAAATAAAATTCAATAATTTAAAATTGTCAGAAATTAGTGATCATGCAAACATAAAAAAGGTTATTTACATAGTTTTTATTTAATTAAAAATATAATCTATAACTATCTTAAAGAAAATCGAGCATCTTCTGTGAATCCAGATTTTTAGCCAGTAAAGGCTTGTTTGAGAAATTCAAAAAGTAATTTTCACTTCACAATATAAAAATTCAAGGTGAAGTTGCATCGTCAGATCATGAAGCTGCCAAATCATATTCAGAAAAATTAAAAAAATAACTTAACAGCAAGGATGCGCATCAAAACAAGTTTTCAATGCCGATTAAACTGCGCTTTGATCGAAAAAATGCCCAATATTACGTTTATATCAAGAAATATAAATACTGCACACCGATTTAAAGTATCAAAACATCGTGTAACGTTACTTTTATGTAGTAATGCCTAGGGGGATTAAATGACAAACCAAATGCAAGTTTATAGATTTTTGAATCCCCGTGCACTTAAAGGCATAAATAAAAATGCTATACCAGTATATTGGAAGCAAATTCAAAAGCTAGGGTAACTGCAGATTTATTTAGAAACTAGTTTTTAAATTGTTTTGTTCCTGAGGTAAAAACTTATTTAAACCACAATAATTTAGAATTCACCATCAAGATTTGAGTCATCCTAACATCCAAATAGTGTTCTTACCTTCAAATACCACTTCACTGCTTCAGCTGTTGGATCAAGATATTATAACTTAAAATCTATTATATAAGATGATTATTACAATGGATTTTGGTCATAACAGCTTCAAAATCCATTGACGTAAAGGAAGCTTGAAAGCAATTTTCAATTAGCACTGCATAAAAATCATGTCCCAATCGTTGAAAGAACAGAATATTGTGGTGGGTTACAGGGTTTCAAATCTTGCTTATCCTTCTAGTTGCCCTCGTAACGCCATACAAAATGATTCTGATCCACTTGGCACCCGTTGCTAAGCAACGTTGGTAATGTGTTCAAGTGGTGGATTGTCCGCAAAAATTGAGTACCATGTGCTAGTACTATAATTGCTCGGACAACCCTCGGGTTCACGAGCTGTCGATAGAAGACCTGTGCTCGCTTTTGATTCTTAGGTCCCATTATTCTCCTATCTCCTTCAAATGTTAACCTATACTCTCATATCATTCATTGTTATGTCTATTCTCATAGTCCTTCTCCTTGTTGTCCATGTCGAAGATTATTCTTTGGCCTGTACACCCTTTGTTATGTTCAATACACCCACATTATATCTTTCACCCTTATCCCGATTATAACTACAGTGTTTCCTATTATCATTACTAGCATTATCATTGTTACCACTATATATATTACCTTTATTAATTGTTACTACTATTACCTTTATTATTATTTTTATTACTATAACTACCATTATATTTATTGTTATTACTACTATGATTATTACTACTATTATTATTATCGTTATCATAATTATTATCAATCATTACTACAAATACCATGATTATTATTATTATTACCATTATTATTATTATTATTATTATTATTATTATTATTATTATAATTACCAATATCATTATTATTATAATTACCATTACCCTTATCATTATCGTTATATTATTAAGATTTTGTAGGGATCCTTCCTTATTCCTCAGCGTTAAAATTTTTTATTGATATACAACATTAGCCGTAGTCCATCTATAATTTTTGGTTTTCGATAAAGTATTTTTGTAAATTAGAAAATTTTAGCAGCGTTCCGCCCTTATTTTACAGTTCATC
Organism: Schmidtea mediterranea; assembly: GCA_022537955.1. Lineage (NCBI taxonomy): Eukaryota > Metazoa > Platyhelminthes > Tricladida > Dugesiidae > Schmidtea > Schmidtea mediterranea. The sequence goes on along the minus strand of CM039679.1, from coordinate 248,592,748 downwards.
CCTATTCTACCGTTTTCGACAAAGTATTTTCATTGACTCGGAAAATTTGAGCAGCGTTCCGCCCTTATTTTACGCATTCCATTTTTACGTTACTATTTTTGTTAAGTATTTGAATTAGTTCGGAAAATTTGAGCAGCGTCCCGCCCATATTTTCCGCCTCAACTCAAATTAATTTATTTAATTCTTATTTAAAAACATTATCTTTCATGATTTTGGTCGTTCGGATTAATCTTTTTCCGATGGCTATTCATTTTAACTGTTGCAACGATTTCGCAATTTTCCCCGCTACCCATTCCCTCTTTTTGTCCTTAAGATCTATTTATGTTCATTTCATAGTTAATGAGTGCCCACTGGACTACTCGGTGTTAGAGATTTTGAGCCGATTGTTGTTAAAAATTTATGTCAATTTTACAGAAAACGGATGGTGAAGGAGCAGCTAATAAACTACTCATTTACCCTCCAATTTCTCCTATGTACGGATAATATTGACGTTCCAACTCCTGCGTTCCGCACGCTGAGCCTTCACGGGTACATATCATTGGCGATTTTCCACGCACTTACACAAATCTGTACTATGTAGATTTTGCTTTCTTGCGTTATGTGTTGGCTGTGGGCCGGAAAAAGGAATAACAAATAATATTTTACCATAGCATTTGGAATAAAAGTTTCGATGCACTAAGGCTGTAGATATAAAATATTTATTCAGCATATTACATCGGCTACATACATTTGAAATTCATTGTATCCATTCCATAAAATTTACTTCGAAAATCCCATAAATTTAATTCGATAAATCATTCTGAAAATCATCCATAAATTCAATTGAAAAATTACCCACAAATTTGATTCAAAAAAAAATCATTCATAAATTCAATTGGAAAAACAAAATTATCCATAACTTCAATTTGCAAAACAAAATCTTTCATTAATTGGATCTGAAAAGTCATACATAAATTCAATTGAAAAATTACCCATCAATTCTCTTCGAAAAAATCAACTAATAATATTGCACCAGTTGAGAGTGATCGTGTTCAGGCAAAACACTTACCCGTGTTAATTGCCTGAATGCACGGCTCTCAACCAGTTATACAACCAGTTATACAGTTCTATAATGAAATTTTTTCTCAGAAAAATAAGACTGAAAATTTGTGAAAACACATCGGTATTTATACCTATTTTTCTCGCGTGTGAAATTTGATGCAGTAAAACAAAATTCGACCTTGTTATTTTCTAGTAAATTCTATTCGTTAATTTTATTATTTTTTGATTTATTTTTATAATTTTTTATTTAAGATTTTTATTGAATTATTACTAATTCAAATTTTCGATTTAAATTTCATTTTAATGAACTTTTATTAATTTTTTCAATTTCGTCGAATTTGTTGTGTTTTCTTGTTATATTTGTGTAGGTATCGTGCGAATCTTGGTGCATTTTGTTATTATTTTTATTTTAATTTTATGTTTTTGATTTTATATTTATTTATATTCTCTCAGATTTTAAAGTGTTTAATTGGTGTTGTATATTGTATTTTAAGTTATCTTGGTGCTGGGTTTTCGTGCTGTATTACTGATGCATTTAAACAATTCTCAAGGCTATTTGTGTGCTGGCCCAACATAAAACACTCCGGGGCCCGTAAAATTGCGACCCGCAATTTCTTAAAGATCTAAGCTATGAACTATGCAGAGTTTACATTTTCCATTCAATTGGGTCTACGAGCTACATGGTCGTGACCTTAAAACCCACATGCATAAAAATAATCATACAGTATACATCAATATACGGATTAAAAGATGAAGTGAAAGAGGACATACAGTCCGGTCATGATCACACATAAAGAATAGTTAATAGTCTAAGAATCATTAGTTCATTGTTAATCATGAGTTCAATATTCTGTCACTTGGGTATTCGTCTCGCTGATGCCTTGAGTTTCTTGGTTTCTGACTGATTACTTTCTTCAGCAGGTTCTGATATTTTGACGATTCGATATCTGTTGTGCGATTTGACTCTGAGATTTTGTTTAGTTTGGGGAATTGACTTCATTAGATGCCGATTGTTTGGAAGATTGGCAGGCTTAGTGAATCTCAGATAAGAAGAATAGATAGAATGTTTAGTTCAAGACTCCTTTTTTGCTGGTTTATTTAGGGTTTTGAGTTGTAAATTGACATTCTAACTTTAGTTTGTTGATTGTTTCTTTGCATCTTGAACTGGGTGGCGTTCAATTGGATTCTGTGGATAGCTGACCCTTTATCATATTATCTAGTCTCGATTATTTTATGATAATTGATCGGTTCGGGATTATTCATGATTCTTTGAGGTTGGTCTGAGTTTCTTCTTTTCAGTTATCAATTTTGGCTGTTTGTTCTCGATTTTCGGTTCTTTTTGTTATTTTGTAGGTTTTCTAAAGATCATCCATGATTATTTTAATATCGTTTCTTGATGGGTGTTTCCTTTTTCTATTGACTTTCGATTTGATTTTCTAGAGTTCTGAGGGTTTGCACGATCTGTTTTTCTTGTGTTAATCCTTTGACCATTGGGTATAATAAGAATTGATCCGTCCGTAATTGGTATCCTTTGGGTTTCTCATATATCGGCATATTTGTTACAGTTAATTTTTGCATCGATTGATTGATTGTGGGGTTTTTCGACATCTTTCTAAGGGATACTAGGTTGTATATATGAGTTTATTACTGCCATCTTCTTCCTCATCGCCAATATCATGCTGCTTTCGAATTCCTTGTTTTTATAACAATTTTCAGGTTCCTTTAATAGGGCTTGTTATTATTTTCTCTTGATTTTGGGTAGTTGTTTGACTTTCTGTTTCTCTCCTTTCTTTATCTCTGTTGCTTTTATTACCGTATCTGGTTTCTCGTTTCTGTGATTGGTATTAACTTTATTTTGACATCATTTATCTTCTTGGTTTGCCTTTACTACCATTTGCAAGATTCTTATGATCTTCCATTTTGACTGAGTGCATTTTTTAGTTCAGTCTCATCATCCTTTGTCTTGTCGTTTATTGGTATTGTCTTTTGTAATCTCCCTTTACCGATTCGATTTATCTTTCTTGTAATCTGGTTTTCGATTTTGAGTTGGTTTTGATTTGTTCTCTGATCCTTTCCTTATTCATATCCGCTGTTGCACGTCAGTCTTGCTTGGAATTACGATTCCGTGATATTCATTTTGTCTCGTTTGGTTGCATCTAGTTTCACTTGCAATTGGACGTCTTTCTTGCTCTTTTCCTGGCTTTAATTTTGAGTCTTTTCCACTCTTTTGCTACATTTATTTCTTTGTCTTCTTAGTTTTTCCATTTAACTCAATCACCACAAATTTCGTTTCTCAATTAGCTGTACTTTGTTGTTATTCGCCAGTTTCTCATTACTTGATTCAGTTTTTCGTCAAATTATTCTCCCTCGTCTTTTTCGTTAACTGACTTGATATTTCATCTATTTCTTCGATGCTTTCGTTTTGTGTTGGTGATCTCTTTACTATTTTGTTGCTTTATCTTGCTCCGATCGTTGATTTGTTATCGTTGTTTCTCATTTTCGTCTTTCATCTGATTGTTCTGGATTCTCTCCAAGTTTACTCTTGTCTCTGATTTCCTTGATGGCTTCGGTACCTCTTAATCGGTTTATTTCAATTTCTGATCCTGATCTGATTCTTGTTTTACACTCATCTATCTAACTAAGCTTTACTGCTTGATATTTGATTGGCTTCCATTTGATTTGTTTCTCCATTTTAACGTAATATCACATCACATGTCTTTCTCATTCCGCTATATTCTTTATCCCATCGTCTGATTTTTAAATTTGTTTTCGCTCCTCGACTATAATATTTATATACTACTTTTATATATTATCGGATATTATTATATTCATTCCATATAATATTTATACACTACTTTTATACATTACTATATAAACATATCTATTATATAAATTATATGCACATTTCTAACTATTTATTACTTTATCTCCAAAGGGTCTTCGCGCAAGGTGCGTAACCCTCCGCATCTCTCATCAATTACTGGATATATATCGATCTCACTTGGCTATTGGTATTGTTCATATTTTGACTTGCTTTGTTCTCTCGATTTTGAATTTTCTGTGAGTCCATCATTTGTTTCCAACAGATTTTGTCTGTGTTTTCTTCATCATTTGATCTTTTCTGATCGTCTTTTATTACTCTCTCGGTTTTCTCCCTCTTTGTTATCTTCTAGGCTCTCTTTTATTGTCTATGAATTTTATTTCTCCTTTCTTTAACAGGGCTTTTATCGTCCTTGGTAATGCATACCCGGAATTTATTGCTCTTTTTAGTAATATATTTTCATTGCTTTCGAATTTGTTTACGTCTATAATTTCGTTATCGGATTTTCTTTTTTCTCCAATTGATCAGTTTTGCTGCTGCTTTATCGTATCCTCTCCCGATTGCTCCAAGGATTGGGTTTAAATTTTGTCCTATTATTTCGATGTCTTCTTGAATTGCATTTATCGTAACTAAATCTATTGCTCTTGCTTCTCGCGGCATCATAACGTAATTTAACATCATTTTTCCTTTATTGTCATTCTCATTGAGAGTTGATCCTGTTTTTAATAACGACTTTTTGCTGTTCCGAATATTTTCCGGTCCATAAATATCGAACATCATTCCTGTTTCTCCTCGTATTACTTCGTTGTCTTTGATTGTTAGCGGATATTCGTTTAATCATACCTCTTAATTGCTCACTCTCTTGTATTTGATTGCTTTGTGTACTTTGACTATAATTTTCGTTTTTGGTTGTCCCGATTTTCTCTCTGTTGGACAATTTTCAGCCAAATGTCCGTTTAGGTTGCAGTTAAAACAGGTTGTAATCTCGAATCTTGTTGTTGTACTCATTATCGTCATATCTCTTAAATGTCTGACCTCTTGTGTTGGTTATTTTATGGACTCTTCTTGAATTGGTTTGGTTTTTGTTGACCTTGAATTCTTCTCATTCGACAATTCTTTGACATATGACTGCTTTGATTGCAATTAAAACAGATTATCATTTCTTCTCCTTCTGTGCGAACTCTTCTATCATATCCTTGGCAATTTTTTAGTTGATAACCTCGATCAGTTCTGCATCCTTCTTTTGAATAGATATCACATATTTGATTGTATTTCGCGTTGTTAATCCTGAAATAATTATTACACTTTATAAATTTACCTCTACTGTCTTGAATTCTCTTAACTGGAATATCTCAATTCGTGATGGTTTTTTAATATATTGATTTGTTTGCGGGTAAATATCTTTCGTTTGTCTCGTTATTTCCATCACTACTTTCATTGGTTCTGATACTCGATCTTTTAACTCGGTTTGCTCATTTTCTCTTTCGACTCTTTCTTCCATTGTGGTTAATATTTTCTCTTCCCGTACGATTTCTGTTTTCCTTGTTTCAGCTCTTATTGTTTCAACTGTTTTCATTTCCGAATTTCCAGTTTCCTTTTCGCCATTTAAATCTTCTTTGTTGCATTTTTTTTTGAATGCATCTCCTGTACATTCCTCTTTAAACTTGAAGATATTGGTTCTCGGCCCTTCATTTCCGGTTCATCGCGTACGATTTTGTACATTGTTGATTTTCTCAAAAATATATTTCTGTTTTATCCGTGTTTTTACTTGGCAACTCTTGGTTCATTTCCTCTCGGAGTTTTTCCATCTCTTTACTCGTACTTGTTTTCAACTGAATTGGAATTCCTAGCTCGGTGATTTCACGTTGTTTCCTTTATCGGTTAGCTTTTCCGTTAATTTATCATATTTTTCGGCTTCTGTTTCCAAACTTTCTAATCTTGTTGTAATCATTGGTTCTGCTATCGCTACTGTATTAAGTTTTCTATCTGTTGCCGCTTTTCACTCTCTTTGAATTTCAATAACATGGTCTATTTCTTTATCCTTGTTCTCCGTTTGTTTTGGTATATTTTCAGTTTCTCTACACAATGGTTCCCTTGATTCCGGTTTCTCGTAACTCGTTTTCTTGATTCTATCTCTAGTTTATCGGCTCTATTATTCGTCGTTTACTTGATCTCTTTATTCTTTGCCAATTATCTAAAAATAAATAACACTTCTAGTACATATTATTCTACATAAATTTCCGCATTAATTTATCGTACTACTCTCAATGCTTTTCCTTAATTCTTTTCTCTACGTCAACTTCTTTATCTCTTTTTTTTTATTTTAAATTATCTATAACTCGTATCAAGTATCTATTTGTTTCGTCTAAATTATCCTTATAGTCGCATCAATTATCTATCCGGTCGTATCAATTAACTATTTTAATCAAATAATCATCACCATCATATCAATAATCGTCTCGTTTACTATTCTCCTTTATCTCTATCATTGGTCCAAAAACGTTCCTTAATTTCTATGCGCTATAGGCCTTTTTACTTAACTCTTCTCGTCTTTTTCCTTAAACTTTAACCACTGTTGCTCTATGGGCCTTTTTATTTAAATTCTCTTGTCTTTTTCCGTAAACTCTATTCGCTGTAATAATTTTTCTTTTGCTTCATCTCCCTTCATTTTTTAAGTCTATTTGAATTATCTATATCTCGTAACAATTATCTATCGACCTCGTATCAATTATCTATATAGTCTTATCAATTATCTATGTGGTCGCATTAATTATCTATATTACAATAATAAAATCATTATACTCATACTCTCATTCAATCTGTAAATCATTTTTCCAATGTCTCATTGATTAAAAATCGTTTACTTAATCCTCCGTCGCTGGCGCTCTATACCTCTATTGTTTCCGTTGGCTCTCCGGCCTTCGTCATCTTATTTCAACTGGCATTCTGTGGCCTTCAATCTCTAATCTCATTTCAACTGGCACTCTATGGCCTCTAATATCTAATCATAATCATTTCTCATCTGGCACTCTATGGCCTCTAATATCTAATCATAATCATATCTCATCCGGCACTCTATGGCCTCTAATATCTAATCATAATCATATCTCATCCGGCACTCTATGGCCTCTAATATCTAATCATAATCATATCTCATCCGGCACTCTATGGCCTCTAATATCTAATCATAATCATATCTCATCCGGCACTCTATGGCCTCTAATATCTAATCATAATCATATCTCATCCGGCACTCTATGGCCTCTAATATCTAATCATAATCATATCTCATCCGGCACTCTATGGCCTCTAATATCTAATCATAATCATATCTCATCCGGCACTCTATGGCCTCTAATATCTAATATAATCATATCTCATCCGGCACTCTATGGCTCTAATATCTAATCATAATCATATCTCACTATTTCTCATCTTTACTGTTTACTCTAATCATAATCAGATTCTATCAATTTCATCTTTACTCATATTCATATTCGTCTTATTCATATTATCTCTCATTGTTTCACCGGACTTGAGCTCATCAGTGACTTTTGGGTATGTTTGAGGCCTCACACTGACTCTCAAGCCATGGCGTCTTTTGACCGCGCATTCTTCCGGTTACGCTTTACTCACCGCCATTCGGATATTTGGTACTCGGTGTGGGATCCGGGTTATTGTACCAAACTCCTCGCTGGGCAATAAAAAAACATTCCCTCGGTACTCGGTGTGGGATCCGGGTTGTGTACCTCGGAGAATATAAAAGTATGGAAATGCCTAGACGTTCAATCAAGTTCCAAAAGCGGTTTACTTGATTTCCCGAATAGTGAAAAGAAAAGGAAGCGATTAAATGTGGGAGCGGAAAATAACTATCAAATCTCTGCCGCTCCTTCCATCAGATTTCCCGGCTCAATTCGGCCGCTCTCATCTGGCTTTAGTAGGACATTTGAGTATGAACCATTTACGGTTAGTTCACATCTCACCTACCGTTTGGCCCCGATACTCGGTGTGGGATCCGGGTTGTTGTATCGAGTTCCTCCCAGCGAAAAAAAGAATCGTTCGATACTCGGTGTGTGATCCGGGTTTTTGTATCGAACGGCTCAGCGCCATCAGTCCCTTGGCTGATAACAACCTGAACACGACAGTCCGTAGCTGTCCTCTGGTGCCTCACCACCAGCTAGGGAAAAAAAGAATATCTCTAGGTACCTTTAACGTCTAAATCATGCGCATTTTTTCAATTTTTATTTTTATTTTCGGTTTCCCCTTCACTTTCCCAATTCAAAAATTGTAGTAATCGCGTTGGTTTGTTCCCCAAAGAGGTGATCAATCTCTCGCCAGGAACTCCCCAACATTTGCGACGGATCCTACTACCTTCCTCTCCTCGGGTTGATCAAGGTTCCCCATCGGAATAAGCGTACTATCGTTATGATAGCTCGGTTTTAAATCTTACTTTCCAGTATCATTTCCATATAATATAATATAAATAACACTACAAAATACACTAACAAAATGATGCATCGAAACTTTTACCGTACCTTATGTGTGATTTTTCAGCTTTCACTGTTTAAGTTGTGTTTTACTTGTCCACTCAGAATTTATTTAACGGCTCTCATGATGTTTTCGGCTTTTTCCGTATGTTTTACACCTTTCGGTTGCTATTGTTGTCTCATTTATTATTATTATTAATCTCAACTCATCGTACTCGTTTTCAATCATCATTTTCCTCTGGTTGCTAACTATTATTCTCGTAATTCATTATTATCTCTAATCCTTTATTTTCATTAATAACAAAACATCATCATTTATTCCTCTACGCTCATTTCTTACTATTCATTTCATTTACACCTGAACATTTCCTTTTATCTACGTCTAAGTTTCTATCCTCTCTCTTTTTT